>JAMKQA010036867.1:0-25647 GCA_024699735.1 Posidonia australis | reverse complement strand
AACACCTTGGCCATCCGGCCAGCCACAATAAAAGAACCTGATGGCCAAACAAAACAACACCACACATCCATTCAATCAGGCAGGTGTCCAGATTACAAGGAGATTACAACACATCTCAGAGGGTTACAGAACCAACTATGCATCTTTACCCTCAACATCCCCAGAAGACCCAGCGTTTGAGCTGCAATAGTGAATACTCGTCCCCTAGTCGGCTGCTGTGGTGCGCTTCCTGCCTTCTTAGGCGGTTCCAGACAATTATAGCACACCACGGGAGAGGGAGTTCGCCTAGGATGAGAGCAATATGCAGCGATGTGGCCCACGAAACCACAATTGAAGCATTGGTTCCCACTAGGAACACTGGATCCTGTCTAACTGAAGCCAGCTCTGCTACTCTCAGCAAAACTCCGCCGGCCTGCAGAGGAAACACTGGACCTCGCCTTCTGCTTCTTCTCAGGACTACCAAAACACCAACACTCGGAGGACCAGAGAGAGAGAACCGGGAGGTAAAAGAAGACTTACCCTTTCTTTTAGGACAACTCTCCAGAAACTTCTGATGCTCTGCCTCGAAGCGGTAAGCCATCTTAACCATGTCCTCCACAGTGCGGCACCTACAGTCCATCACCTTCACACGAAGTCCAGGGTTCAAGTCGTCCAGAAACCTCTGCGCTCGCTCCTCCTCAGACTCATAGGCAGGAGCAAAGCGTTCCAACCGGACGAACTCAGTCTCATACTTGAGCATTGACATCGTGCCCTGCTCCAGACTCCGGAAATCTCGGTGAAGCTGCTCCTTCACATGAGCGGGAAAATACTTGTCATAGAAGGCCGTTTTGAAATCCGTCCACTGGATACTAGTAGTGACTGAGTTCGAGAACTTTAGCCGCCTCATAGACCTCCACCACCTATCTGCCTCACTATCCAATAGGTAGGTCGCCAACCTCACCTAATGCTCCTTTGGGCACGCCAAGCTCTCCAGCATCTTCACTACCTTCTCCAGCCAGGCCTCGCTTTCTTCAGCACTGACCTTGCCCTTGAACGACGGCGGACGAAGCTTCGTGAACTGGTTCAGCCACGGGTCACCTGACGGTCCACTAGCATTACTCTTACCGAACGCGTGGGAAATCCCATGCGCCAAACTCCTTAGTTCCGCACGAACTGCCTTTCATCCGCCTACGTCCTCTCGGGACTCGATCTCCACGATAGGGGCCTTGCTCATACGACCACGAGGAGGCATCCTGCTGGAGAAAGGCAAAGTACCTGCACCACAGACAAAGCAACAACCAGAAAATCATGCTGAGAAATCAGGTGCAGACCCTACCATACATGCAAAACTATGGAGTCTCTAGACTGGACACCTAGGTGTAGTGCAACCTAGTGAACCTAGGGTTCTGATACCAGATTTGTCACGTTCCAAATTTTTTCACAATAATTTAAACAAATTAAATTACGGGAAAACTTAAGTTAAACAATAAAATATCTAACCACCAGGAACCTGTGTGTGCGGCTAGCAGACTCTAGACTATATGCACTACACTAAATCAATCGCATGTCTGCACCTGCGAACAAAACCACAAGGGAAACGCATGAGTGACCAAAGTCACCCAGTACGCACTCCACGAAAACCGCGAAAAACAAAATCATAATCAATTTTCTTTTTAAATTCCTTTCGCAAACTCTTTTCTCAAAACCTCAGAAACCAGGCCTACACTGGCGAAAATCACAAATCAGGGCTCCACTGGTCCAAAACTACAAGCAACTGCCCTCAATGGCCAAAACCACACACAGTGAGTCGTGAAGCCCGGTGTCAGGCAACCAAACTCTGGCTACACACAGTCCACCGAGGAGTGACCCCAGCATTCTGCACTGCCACGGTGAAGCCACCCTGTGCAGGAGCAATCATCGTCCCGCAATTCCCCTCTCTCAGGAGAACCCTCAGAAGCCAACCCCTCCATGGGAAGGCTGTCCTGTCTCTCAGGACGCTGCCAGCTCCAGGACATGTGTCCCACCCGCACTGGCCACCACAGGGTACACCTCCTCAGGGCGTCCTCTACACACGGTGCTCAGGAGGGAGTGTCATACCTCCACACCCGACAACACTGGAGCCTCAGTGCTCACAGCGACAGCAGGAGTATCATACCTTGTCATGCCACAAGACACCTTAACCCGTGGACCACAACCCTAGCCTCGAGACGACAGTCAAGGATTCTCATACCTCTAGAACCCGATGCCTCTCAGTCTCAGGTATCTTGGCTCTACGACCTCAATAGAGGACATCGCGCCCGACCACTCAAGAATGTCGTCACATTCTTTGGTCTCGACGACACGATCCCACGCTGCCTCGGTCCACACTCAGAAAATCAGGAAATCATTTTCCAAACCAAGCCAACCATTCCTTTCAAAACCACTTTCCAAACCATTTTCATATCTTTTAAAACTCTTCCAAAACCTCGACAAAACGGCGCATCAGGTGTCCCAAATGACCACCACTGATAGCCCACAATCCTATCTCACAGGGACAAAACACGGCATCCAGAAAGTCATCGAAAACACATTGCAAAACTCACTTGGACTCAGAATCGACATGTCGAAATCAGATTCGGTATGCCGAAATCCTCTGGTTCGGTATGTCGATTTTAAATCGGTATGCCGAATTAGGGTCAACGGTCAACGGTCGATACTCATGTCAAATTCGATATACTGTCTAAAAACGGAAGACCGAATTCCGACCAGAGGACCTAAACTGACAGAAAAATGGTATGTCGAACAGAATCAGTTTGTCGAAATCTCTTGATTCGGTATGTCGTTTTCATTCGGTATGTCGAATTCTGCGAAACCAGAAAATGGCCTAAACCCTATCGTCCGAAATCGCCCAAGTGTGACCTCCGATCGGACTTTCTAAACAAACACGAAAAATCTTACATAAAACATATAGTGTAGACTCTCGAGTCTACTTCAAAACCTAACAAACCAAACTAAAATCCATCCAGCAAGCCTCAAGATACAAAATCATAAAGGCAGATGGGTCAAAACGACCTAAAACGCAACCACTAGCATAAATGCCCATAAATGCTCCATAAATCATCAATAAATCACAATAAATTCTAGAAAAGGAAATTTACTTAGATTTCATGCAATCCTAGCATTTTTTACCAATTCCATGTTCTCTATTGCAAGGAGTGGAGATACGTACCTGAGAAATGCTTCCAGCAATCCTCGATCGACTCCGGCTAACTCCGGCGCAACCATGGCCACGAGGCACTCCACGCGAGCTTCGTGCATCACCACGAGCAACCACAGCCCTCCGCTTCACTCCCTTGACCTCTTCCTCTCTCTCTCTCTCGACGCGCGCGAGAAGGGGATACAGGGGAAACAGAGGAGGTGAAGGGACAAGTTGAAAAGGAAGAAGGGAAAGGAGAAGAGAAGAGGAGGAGGAAAAGTGGGGAGGAGGAGAAAGAAGGTGGGGGAAAGTGGAGAAGAAGCGCGCCGCCGAAGAGGAGAGGGAAGGAAGAAGAAGGACGGAGGAGAAAGCAACGGGTGGCGAGGAGAGGTGCAGTACGGTGCAGCTTATAAAGCCTACGCCTGGAGTAGCTGAAAACGTGTCCACCTACGCGTCTCAGTCACCGACACACCGCACAACAACCAATCGCCAGCCACCACCAATGAGGCTAACTGCAAGTCTCAACCACCAACCCACACACAAGTGGGCCCTACAAGCACAATGTCATAATGCACAGTGTCAAACCACGCACAGGGACACGTAAATAGAAGTCAGCCCACGAGGTCCAAGTCTAAAAGTACAAAACCACACAATGGGTCTCAGAACAGTAACACCTGTCCAGGAATAAAATTCACAAAATGTAAATAATTACAAAATGAATTTTACGGGTGTTACACATTTATAATGATGTTTTAGCATTTACATGTTTTGTACATGTAGAAAAATTAAAGATAAGTCAATAAATCATGAAATCAATCATTTAACAATATTTTTCAAGTTCTATTGTTCCATAGTTAATAATTTCATTGTTCCATAGTTAATAATTTCATTGTTCCTTGAAATATGTTGACATTATAAGTCTACAATATATTACAAACATCCATTATTTAAAATAATGAAAGCTACAACTCATAATTAGTATACAATCATTATAATTAGTATAATAAAGTTAAAAATTAGTACAATAAAATTAAATAATTACTAGTATAATCAAGTTAAATTTATTAAATAATGATAAATAATTACTAGTATAATAATGTGTACTTAACATATACTTAACAGATAGTTGTATACTACATATAGGATTAAGTAATGTGTATTTATTGGATTTTTTACCTTAGATACAAAAATGATCTGTTTAATAATCGTGTCGTCCAGGTAGGCACGATAAGTACACAATATATGATAAAGATGAACTCAAATATGGTTATATCGTGTTGTGTTAGAAATTGACAGGTTTATTTGTGGTTATCATTTTATAATCGTCCCTTCTATGACATTATTGTGTTGGTTATCCTTTTTATCGTAAATTCCAACAAACTTTGCCTTGGATTTCTATTTAGTCTATTATATGTAAGTAATGTTAGTTAGGTAAGCATCATCGTGTTACCTACAAGAGTTTGTCTCTTACCACTTGTCAAGACTTCGTTTGAGTTGGTCTACTATGATATCTAAGGGCTTGTTTGTCCTTAGTTTGCATCGGGTCATAGATATTACATTATTTTTATTGATGATTATTGTTGTAGCTCTTTGTTGTATTTGCTTAAGAATAGAATGTATGTCTTGGACGTTGTCAAAAAGTTATTTCTTAAAATAATAAATCAATTGTCTGCTTCTTTAAATATTTTTTGTACTGATAATCCCTTGGAATTTGTTCAATATGACCTAAAAAAGTATTATGCATCTTTGGATATTCTACATCAGACCTTTTGTGCTCATATATCTTCATAAAATGTTGTAGTTGAAAGAAAATACACATATTTTAGATGTGACCTGCATTATTATGTTGTAGATGTGTTCTAAAATTCTTATGATTTGATGCAACTTTTACTATCTCTTAACTTATCAATGATAGAGTGCCATATAGTGGGGAAATTCCTTTATGAAGGTTGTGTCTTGGGATGGAGTTGTTTCATTTATCTCATAATGTGTTTGGATATGTTGTCTTTGTTCAGGATTATTCTTTGGTTTTGACAAGTTATCACCGTATTCCATCAAATGTGTTTTTGTTAGTTATTCTCGTACTCAAATGGACTATTGGTGTTATTATTCTTCTACTCGGTGATATTTTGGTTTTATTAATGTTAATCTTTTAGAATCTCAAGCTTATTTTGGTTTTGTTGATATCCTTTTTGATGGTGTCCTACTTCCTCCTCTTGTTAAGGATGATATAACAGTTGGAGATCAGCTTGTGGTGATAGAACCACATTATACTTGACCTTTATAGGTATATCGTTGTCGACAGTAGTCACACTAACCACTCTGTTGCGGTAGAAGCACAAAGAATATGAAAGATCGAAAGAAAACAAACTCACAAACAATTAATCACACAATAAAAAAGAAGAGAAAGATTTACGTGATTCATTGTAAATTGTTATGTTCCACGGGTGCTTGTGAGGAGAAGGTTTCACTATACTTTAAGATGTTACAATGGTTAGAGGGGAGACCAGAGGAGCAATCATCACATCTTGCTTTAGGTTTATACAGAATGAGCAACTTATAAAATCCTAAAATGGGTTGCATTATATAAATATTCTAGTTGTTTCAAAACGAACACACTTAGCCCTAGAAAATAGTTGAGGCAGACTTCTAGATCGGACATTTGTTAATTCTTTGGCTTCATCAGGGACGTTGGCAGATGTTTGGGCTTGACGTTTGTTAATTCTTTGACCATTTCCTAAGGAGTGGCAGATGTTTGTGAAAGCTCTGACAATTCCAAGAAGAGTAGTAAACGTTTGATATGGATGTCCGTTTAAGCATTGATTTCTCAATCTGCAGATGAGATGGTGGATGTTCGGCAAGATGTTTGCTCGATGTTATGTTGCCAAATACCTTGTATTTAATGCATATTTCAACAATTTTCCACCTTGACATGAGTCTTCTCAAAATAAATCTTTGCCACTGTCAGTCCTAGCTTGAAGCTACTGTCAACTGTTGACATCGAGCAAGTCTAAACAATGTTGACAGACATTGATTTGGTGAACCTATCAATCAAATTGTCTTTTGTGTCAATTTTCTTTACCGAATTGATATCTCGCACTACTGTGTTTGGTTCTGTCATGATGTACGTTATCCTTGGTTAAGCATATAGTACTTCGATTGTTCGGATACATTATAGTGTGATCTTACCAATGATTGTAGAGTTGCTTTTCAATTCACTACGGTGGTATCTTCTACATCTACAACATAATCTGAATCAGAATAAATTGCAACCAAGTAATCTATATCACATTCGTAGATGAGATCTATATTAGATGTTTAGATACCAAATAAATGTTTTATAGCCTGTCAATGTTCTTTTTCAGGTTTACTCATAAATCTATTGATAGTATTAATAGCATGTACAATATCAAGTCTATTGCACACCATTGCATACATTAGTCTCAACGACACCACCATAAGGAACACAAGACTTGTATTCCTCTTCAACTTTTGATTGAGGTGTAAATTATGTAGAAAGATGTAAGTTTGCAGTAGATGGAATATTTAACGATCTCCATTTCCAGAATTTTCTTTGCTGTATTGAGGTTTTTTATGTCAAATTTTGGATTGAGTTTTTTCAGCTTTTGAATCTTTACTTTGTCTCATATGATAATGAGCATATCATTTACATAGAAAAGCAAATAGACGTATGAATTATCATTTAGTCTATTTTGGTATACATAACGATCATACGGATTTCTATTGTAGTCATTTCTAATTATAAAACTGTCAAATTTCTTGTATTACTGTCTTGGAGATTGTTTGAGTCCATAAAGAGATTTCTTTAGTTTGCATATGTTAGAGTATAGTTTTATTGAGTATATGGGTTAGTGGGTTATTGGGTATCCATTTAGGTCCCTTAATCCTCTCTATATATGTAACTCTCTCCATCTAATAAGAGTTTATGTTTTTTATCTCTTAATAATAATATGGTACCAGAGTCCAGGCCTAAGCCCTAGCCTCTTTACTTCCCCTTCTAGCTGTCAGCCAGCCACCTTGTCGGAAACCGTCGTCGCCGTCGGTTCCGCCGCCTACCACCCCTCCCGCACCGTCACCAACTAACAGCAACAGAAGCTTCTGTCACGGTCCTCACTGCAGTAGCCACCAGTCGGCCCTACAACCACCGTCGACTGGTGCTGCAGTGGCTGTTGGGGTTTTTAGCGGGCCTTGTTTGCCATCGTCCAACATCCAGGTCATGTCGTAGATGTTCTATAGTTTTGTTCTCTTGTCTGTGTGGGTGTGGATACGTGAAATCCACACGATTTTGTGCCTCCAGAATGTGTGTTGGTATTTTCGGTGGCTTCTTTTGCTGTGTTTCAACCCTATATACGTAAAATCAGATTGTTATCTCCTCTGCCTTGCAAAATCAGACCTTTTATATCTCTATTTTTATCATGGCTGCACGTGAATCATTGGTCAAACATCTTAGTGGTAGTTCAGAAAAGTTAAATGGCAAAAACTATCTATTGTGGGTATAGAATTTTAAGATCATACTCTTAACAACATACATGATCTTCCTTTCAACAACGACGAGCTTCTCTGGTTGACTCATTAATATATCTTCTTTTAGTTCTTCATGTAGAAAAGCTGTTTTTATGTTCAATTGCTCTAGTTCTAAATTCTGATGTGCTACTAATGCAAGTAATATTCAGATAGAAGTGTGTCTTACAATCGATGAGAAAATATCATTGTAGTCAATTTCTTCTTTTTGATTGTAGTCTTTTGCAACTAGTTGTGTCTTATATCTTGTCCTTTCAATTCCTTGGATTTTAGCTTTCTTCTTGAAGACTTACTTGTACAAGTCAACAATTCTTCTTTTCTTTGGTACTTTGACTGGTTCCCATGTTTGATTCTTGATAGCTTTCGATAGGTAGAGGGTTTCTCAGATTGTACCTTTTATATTGCTTGAAGAGCATGAGCCATTTTGCTCTCAAATATTTCGAAGTCGATTAATTGCAATATTGTACCACTATTTCTCTTGTAGATGCTCTTCAGATTTTGTATTGGTCTCTAGTTTGTGACTCTGTGGTGAATTTTCGTCTTTTTTTTGATTGAGAGTTATTTTGAACTCTACTTGTTAGACATCACCATCATTGTTTCCTGAAACAGATGACTCCATACTTTGATGAAGTATAGAGTTTTCATTAAAAGTTACACTTCTTCTAAGAATAACTTTATATTCAGAAAGAGACCAAATTTTATATCCTTTTACTACGACAACATAATCCATAAACAAATCTTTCGTTGCCTTTGGTTCTAACTTACCCTCTTGGTAATAAGTAGGATATCCAAATATTTTAAGATTAGAATAAGTAGTAAACTTTCTAGATCATACCTTAAAGGGAGTTTTATTATCAATGACACTTGTTGGGTTGTGATTCACTAAATAACATGTTATGTTCATTGCCTCTGCTTAGAAAGGTTTTCTCAATTTACAATTAGACATCATGCATCGAACTTTCTTTAATAGTGTTCTGTTCATTCATTTTGCTACATTGTTTTATTGTAGTGTGTCTCTGATTGTATGGTGCCTAGTAATGCCCGTATCCTTGTAGAATTCGTTGAACTTTTTAGTACAAAACTCTAGACCATTATCAATACGAAGGCGTTTGATCTTCTTTTTGGATTTTTTCATTTGTGTTTTTATTGCTTAAAGACTTTGAATGCCTTACTATTGTGTTTTATCATTAATACCTAGGTCATCTTTGAATAATCATTTATCATAGAAAGAAAGTGCCTCGAACCTCTTAGAGATGAAACATGAGAGGGATTTTGACAATTGGCATAGATATAGTTAAAGCATTGCCTCTGTTAAATGCATTGTCTTATAGAATTGAACTCGACGTTACTTGTTGAAAACACCATGCTCACAGAATTCAAGTTATCTTACCTTGTAGCCTTTCAAAAGACTTTGTTTGTTTAGAATTGACGTCCTTTCTCACTTGCATGCGTAAGTTGCATGTGCTACAACCTGGAGTGACTTGATTTTGACTGTTTTGAAGGAGATACTATTGTCGTTATACCTGTTACAGTTGAACCATAGAGTATATACAAGGGACCTTCCTTGATGTTTTTCATGACAACTAAAGTTTCTTTTGTCACCCTAGTTGTCCACATCCGTCACTGTATTTATATCCTTTATCATTCAATGCTATCATAGATATTAAATTCTTATTCAACTCTAGAATGTATCGTACATTGGTTAATGCTCTAGCCACATTGTTATGTGTTCGAAAATGAATAGTATCATTATTAACTGATCTGCGAACGACGTTATTGTGCATAGAAACATTTCCACCGTCAATCTTTTTATAGGTCGAAAATCATTCCTTATTTAAACACATGTGATGTGAAACACCAAACTCTAATACTTAATTGTAGTTGGATATTGAATATTAGAAATAGTAAAGGCAATGTGTGGTTTAGACCTGCATCATAGTAGCAACTGAGATCTTTGACTTCTTCTTGGGACAATTAATCTTTCAATGGTCTGGTTCTTTACAGTAGTTGCATATGTTCCTTAGATTCAGATATCTAGTCTTAGACCACGATCTTTTTCTGCCTTTCTTATCATTCTTTTCAAAATGTTTATGACTTTTGTCAGAACTCATTGCTACAAGTCCAGAACCAAAATTATTAACACCACTATTCGATGCTATCCGACAGAATTTTTGTGTTTGTAAATTAGATTTGACCTGCTCCAGACAAAATGTATCCTTTCTGATAATGAAGGATTGAACCAAATTCTCATAAGACAAGGAAGAGAAATTAATAAAAGTAGACAACATCTTTGTTTTCTATCTTGATGTTGATGTTTTTCGGTTAAATTAGTAATGTATTTAACTAATCCAGATGGTATGTCAATGACGTACTTTCTTTTGCATAGAGGGCAAACAAACGTTACTTTAGAAGCAACTTATTAGTTAAAGACTTTGTCAAATATAGACTTTCCAATTTCAACCACAAATTGACTGTAGATTTTTCATTTGTGACTTTGACGATGACCTTGTCGATGAGATAGAGCAAGATCTTGGAGTATTTCTTCTTTTGCATAGCCAATTCGGCTTTATCAACCCCAATACATTTTGTCTTCGATAGCGGCGATCTTATGTTCTACTGTTTTAATAGAGCTTGTATTTTAATTTGCAAAAGATTGAAACTATTTTTTTTGGATGAATTTCTTGGTCTTTATGTTGTGTGATGACATCTCTTGATCAATGGTTGCAGATGAATTCAGAGAGACTTTGTATCAGTTTATTGTGGTGGAAGCACAAGGAATACAGAAGATCAAGAAAAAACAAACACACAAATAATCAATTACACAATAAAGAAGAAGAGAAGGGTTTACGTGGTTCATCATAAAAGATTACGTCCACGGGCAGTGGCAAAGAAACAGTTTCACTATACTTCAAAATATTACTAGGGTGAGGGGAGAAACAATCGTCACGTCTCTCTTTAGGTTTGTAATGGAATGAATAACTCTTAAAACCTTAAAACGATTTACATTATATAAATAGTCCGTTGTATGAGACATCCATTTCAAGATGAAAAAACCTAACCCGAGAAAACAGTCAAGGTGGATGTTAGGATCGGATGTCTGTTAATTCTTTGACTTTATTAGAGGTACTAGCGAATGTTTGGGTCGGATGTTCATTAATTCTCTGATCATTTGCAAAAAAGTAGTGGATATTCAACCTAGATACTTACAAAAGCACCAACAATTCCCAGAAGAGTAGCGGATGTCTAGTATGGACGTCCATTTAGGTGTTAAAGTGTCAACCCCTGCTTTAGATGAGATGGTAGTCGGATGTCGTTGCCAAATACCTTGGATTCAAGGCATATTTCAATACATCCCCTGTTGAGCTCACTCTTCTATATGTGGTTTTGCTTGCATTTATCCTTTCCTATTTCTCTTTTTATTTCCTATGATTGTCTTACTTCATTCTATAGTTTTACATTGTCTATTTCTTCTGAGTTTTCTAGGAACCATCAAGAAGCTCTTCTCTTTCCTTATTGGAAGATTGTCATGGATGAAGAAGTGCTGGCACTGTTATCATGTAGCACGTGGGACTTGGTAGTTTGCCTTGCTGGAATCAATATAGTTAGCTGCAGATGAGTCCACATAATAAGTACACACCTAATGGATCTATAGATAGATACAAAATTCGATTGGTGGTACGAGGTTTTACATAGACTTTTGGGATTGATTATGTTGAGACTTTTTTTTCATATGACTTGTCCGAATTCTATACTTGTGTTGTTGTCTATCGTTGTCAATTAATCGTGGGATTGATTATGTAAAAAATGTTTTTTCTCTATAATGATATACAGGTATTCATGGAGCAACCTCCTGGATATGTTTCTTAGGAAGAGAATTGCGTTTGTTTACTTCGAAAAGCTATTTATGATCTAAAGCAAAGCTCATACCATAGTTTGAAAAGTTTAACAACATTATCATAGGATATGGGTTCTAAAGATGTGCTGTTAATCACTTTTTATTCATTAAGAAATTAGTTGGTGATTGTGTATTTCTTGTGGTATATGTGGATGACATTTTCTTGACAGGGAGTGGCTTTGTAGGCATCAGTGAGACAAAAGAGCATCTGAAAAGGCATTTTATTACTAAAGATATAGGTTAACCTAGATATTTATAAGGAATTGAATTTGTATATGGTAGGAATAGAATGGCCTTGTTCCAGAGGGAGTATGCTCTTGATCTCCTATGAGAAACGGGTCTCTTTGGGTGCAAATTAGAAAGCACTCCTATTGATCAGAATCTAGGTTTTTAAGATGACTCTTTAGAAGTATACGAGGATGTAGGTTTATATCGATGATTGATTTAAAAGTTGGTCTATTTGACAGTTGTTTGGCCAAATATTTCTTATACAGTAGGCCTTAGTCAGTTTATGTATGAATCCAGAATTGTCTATTGATAGGGTACATTATGTGTATTAGCTAACATCAATGGCTCTTTTAGCAAGGGTTTAATTTACAAAAAGAATGAACACCTAGAAGCAGAAACTAATCACATTCCGACTATATAGGTGATAAAGGAGGCAGAAAGTTAACCTTAGGGTATTATACATACGTGGGAGTCAATCTAGACGTTTAACGAAGTAAAAAGTAAAATATTGTTTCTAGATTTAGTGTAGAGGTAGAGTATCGCTCGATGACACAGACAATTTGGGAGTTGATGTGGCTTAGGTCCTTGTAAGTGGAGCTTGATTTTTCTATGAAGACTGTTATGCCTATGTATTGTGATAATTAAGTAATAATTTTCATTGTCAACAATCCAACCTTTCATTACTAGACAAAACACATTAAGGTTGACTTTCATTACGTGCATTATATTGTGATGTGAGGGATCATTGTCACTCCCTACACATTGTTTTCCGAATAGCTTGTAAACATCTTCATAAAAGAATTTGGTGTTGGGGTGTTTTGAGTCTCTTTGTAACAAACTAGGTATAAGTAATATATATGTTTTAATTTGAGGGGGAGTGTTAGAGATGTTATTGGATATATCTTATATTATATGGGTGTTATATGGGTTATTGGATATTCATGTATTCGGATACCAGTTAGTCATACCTATGTATATGTAATCCCTCTCTTGGTAATAAGATATACATTATTATTCTCTCTAATCTCCAATGGATAGAAAATGAATAACCAATAGAAACATTTAGAACTTATATGCTGTCAAAAATTGATGGTGTTTTGGGAAACACCATGGCATTGAATGCCACAGGTTCTGCAAAAGTATTTCTAGGTTGTATTTGGTTTGGTTTTATCGTGGGTTTACATATCCTAGACTTGGAATCCTTCATATTGGAGATAGGACTTCAACATAGGTTTTTTATCATAGAAATTGAAACTTTTGTATATTCTTTTACAAAAGGTAGTACTAACGTCCCCAAGGTTCCATTTGGCTTGCAATTCCAGTTGGAATTGAAAATCCTGGAGCTAAAAGTTCAACTACTGGAGTTGTAAATTTTCTGTGAGTTTTTTTTATCCCTGGAGATGAAATTGCAGTCTTTGGTTTGTACAATTTTGAATTTTTAGATTTAGTGTTTCTTCGAATGCCCTATCTTGAGTTCACTTCACTGACGTGAAGGAAAAGAAAGATGAGGAGGATTATATATTTAGTTTACACCTTAGATTATGTAGCACTTTGGAGGGAAAGTCACCTCCCACACCCCACTCTTGTTGGTCAAAGTTGTGTAGTTGAACAGCCAAAAACTGAAGTTGGAACCTCTTCCAAATTCAATGCCTGCTCACTTCTTGAGTTATAAAAAAGTGCTAGAGTTGTTTTCACTTCTTTTAAAGAAATCTAACTTGTTCTAATGTCCTCATTTGTTGGGTCAAGTTGCTGTATTTGAATATGTTAGAGTTATATTATGTATTAAAGTCTTATTAGTTAGGTTATTGGATATCCATTTATCCTAGGATGTCTGAAAAACACTACTTATATGTATTCTTGTATTCCTTAGTGAATAATACATTCTTCCCTTATTTTCCACATGGTATCAAAGCACTGGGGGAAAACGTAGTTGTCTACCACTACCACCAAAGCCTGTCGACACCACCACTAAAACCATTTTCCGCTGCCAACCCAACCATAGACCAATTCTCTGTCGTTAATCCAACCATCCATTATGTTCTCCGTTGTTGACACAACCACCAGGTTCGTTTTTTCACCACTGACACAACCACCAGGCGTGTCTCTTGCTGTCGGCATTACCACTAGGTTACTTCCTCACCTTTGTTGATATGGTATTTGCTGGGTCCTTGTTTGGAATCTTCCTCTCTTCTTGCCACCTTCTCTCCTCCCGCCACTCCTTTCCATCTTTTCCTCCCACCAGCTGTTGGTAGGGCTATTTCTTGCCCTAAAATAGTCGATCGGCACACATTCCCTTTGTTTCTTCTCATCTCTAATTGAATGGTAGTCACGTTGTTGTTGAGATTCATGTCATAGACTGTCCTAGAATCATACATCACTTTTCTCGATGTGTGGACCTATCAAGTCCACATGTCTTAGTGCAACAGTTCAGCTATCCCATTGGTAAATCAGTCGTTTTTTGTCCTTAAATTAGACTTTGTTTGTGATGTTTTTCCTAGCCACTTGTGAGTCGTTGGTGAAGAGAACCTTAATGGGACCTTTTAGAAGCTTAATGTGAAGAATTATTTCCTCTGGGCGTAGAGTTTTGAGACTTTTATTGTAGCCTATCGGAAGTTAAAATACCTCATAGATCCTCTTTCTGATAGTAAAGACAGTACATATGATGATTGGTATGTTGATGATATGGTCATAATTTCATGATTAGTCAACAATATGGAGTTTACAATTGTACGTGAAGTTATGATGTGATGTTATGCATGACAAAAATGATTTGAGATACGTTGCGACTTACATATAGCCACAAAAAGAACGTCTTGAGTCTTTGAAGTGTATGAGCTACTATTCATATTGTGTCAAGGTGATCGTTCAATTCATGAGCATTTCATAGTCCTCCATGCATTACTAGTTGAACTTGATGTCCACTTGTCCTTACCATCGACATCAGTCGGATGAGACAATATTGTGAGGAGCTAGCCGTTATAGCCTACTTATCGAGTCTGAACCAGCCATTTGCTCCAAGATTTGGGGATAAATCTTAGGTACCAACAATATTCCAGATTTGCAAACTATTTTTGTCGTGGATCTACGGTCACAGCTATGCCTGTCCCAATGTCAAAGCAATCAGCCATGGTAGCTACATATGATTATAGGCACGGTACCTCTAAAGGGGGCAGTCATGGCGAGCATGTAGACAGTAAAGGTTGACCTCGTTGCAGGCATTGTGGATGGATTGGACATTGAATAGACAGGTATTAGGATAAGATTGGTCAACCATCGATGGCACATGTTACTACAAAGATTTCATCAATTACGTCATTCAACGTTGAGCACATTGTGACAGTTTCTTAGGTAGATTATGAGCAGCTTCTACAGTCACAAGTTACTAACTTTACCGTCACAGTACTTCATACTATTTTCTCAAGTACTAATGTCTTAACCTCTAGGGCCAACTTCTGGATAATTGACTTAGGTGTCTTCTTTTATATGTCGGGTGTAAAAGACCTTTTTACCCATTTATCCAAGCTTTTTGATATCTATTTAGTTACTATCATTGATGATCGTTCTTGTTCTGTAAATGGAGAAAAGGTTGTGCATGCCTCTTCTCAGCTTACATTAGAAAAAAGTTCTATATATTCTTGATTTTCCTGTTAATCTCCTCTTTATTAGTGTTATTACGAAATAGTTGCCTTATTATGTGACTTTTTTCCATTCTATTGTACATTTTAGGATTTACAAACAACAAATGATTGGTTTGGGTCGTGAACGAGGCATGATATGTACTTTCTGGTTCGTGATGACATACCACGAGAATTAGCATCTGTGGTGTCTACTTTAGAGCCATTCGTTCTGTGGCACTACTTATTAAGATATCCTTTTCACAAGAAGTTGCAACAAGTTTTACCTTAGTTTTTTGTGTCCACGTTTGACTGTGAGTCATGTAAGTTAGGTAGGCACTATCATGTTACTTTTAGACTTTTACGGCTTGTGTCGATTCAACGTTTGTTTGAGTTAATTCATTGTAATATCTAGGTCTAGTTAAAGTCCAATCTGTGTTTAGTTATTGTTATTACATTGTTTATGTTGATTTTTCTTGTACGTTTTAGGTTTATTTGCTTAAGGATCGTAGTCATGTCATTGATGTACTTAATTTTTTTATCAATGAAATAAATAATCAATTTTCTATTACTCCTAAATGTTTATGCACGGAGAATGCATTTGAGTTTGTTCAATCTAACATTTACTTTTATTGTGCTTTCTTGGGAATTATATATCAGACCATTTGTTATTATACATCTCAACAAAATGGTATTGTTAAGCGAAAACACAAACATATCTTATATGTCATGTGTACCATTATGTTGTAGACGTATATTTCAAAATACTTATGGTCTGATGCTGTATTTATAACTTATCTGATAAATAAGATGCTTTCTACCCCTTTAGGAAGTGAGATTTCTCTTCGACGTCTTCGACCAAATGTTGTATTTTTCTCTTTATCTCTTTGGATTTTTGGGTGTGTTGTTTTTGTCCAGATCTCTCCCTTAGACTTGACAACTTGTCTCCTAGGTTGATCAAATGTATGATTGTAGGTTTCTCTAGGACTTAGTGGGGTTCTAAGTGTTTTTATTCTCCCACTAGACAATATTTTGTCTCGGTCGATGTCATTCTTTTTAGTCTTAGTCGTATTTTAATGGTCCTACATATGAGGTTGAGTGTCTCTCTTTACTGTCTATAGTTGAGCCATCTATCATGAGTGGAACTCACTCTCTTGTTGTGGACAAGGAGATGTCATGTTCATTGTAGGTATATCATTGATGTCAATAGTTATATCCGCTTCTTCAGACAAAATCGTTCTCCGCAGATGCAAATCAACCTCTCACTAGTTTCAACCTTTCAATTGTACTATTAAAGGGTACACGTTCTTGTACTGTTGATCCCATTTCTAATTTTTTTTTATATGAATCTTTTCACCTATTATTTTGTAGTTTTGAATTGTCCATTTCTTTTGAGTTTATTCCCAGAAACTGTCAAAAAGCTCTCATAATTCCTCATTAGAAGGTAGTCATGAATGAGGAAATAACAATATTGATGCTTTATGGCATTTAGGAGTTGGTAACCTGTCCTGTCGGAGCAAACATAATCATTTGTAGATAGGTCTACATTGTAAAACACAAGGCAGATAGGACAGTTAACAGGTACAAAGTTAAGATTGGTGGTCAGAGACTTCACTCTGACACATGATGTTGACTATTTAGAGACTTTTTCATTAGTTGCCCAATTGAATTCTATCAGGGTCATTCTATCGATTGTTATAAATCAATCATAAGAGATATGTCAGTTGGATGTAAAGAATGTATTCTTAGATGGTGATTTGACGGATTTAGTGCTTATAGAGTAACCTTCAAGGTATGTTGCTCATGAGGAGGATAGAGTATGTAAGTTAAAGAAGGCTGTTTGTGGCCTAAAACACAGTCTCAGAGCTTGGATTGAGAAGTTTAGTCATGTAGTCATGGACTCATGTTAAGTGATTTCCAAAGATGTATTGTTGATTATTTTGTTTTTTACAAGAGGATTACCAGTAGATGTATACTTGTAGTAGTTTATGTTGATAACATTCTGTTGATGGATACTGATGCTGTAGGTATTTGAAAGACGAAAAATTATCTTAGTACACACTTTTGGACTGCAAGTCAGAGAGTGCACCTATTGAGTAGATATCACCTTTCTGGGATACCATTTTTTGGGGCATTACTTCACATATGTTTGAGGATCCTGATTAGTACATGTGACTAATTAGGAAACTATACTTGACGGTTACTTGACCTGACTTATCATACACAGTGGGTCTACCCAATTAGTTCATGCATGAGCTTAGGAGAATACATTGGAACGAAGCCTTGCATGTTCTAGCTTATGTCAAGAGTGAGCCTGAAAAGGGTCTGGTTTACAGGAAGAGTGACCATCTGAGAGCTGAGGCCTATTCATACTCAACTTATGTTGTAGACAGGGGTGATAAGAAGTTTACATCTGGCTTCTGTACATCTATGGGAGATAATCTAGTCATCTGGTGTAACAAGAAGTAGAATATGGTCTCTAGATCTTGTGTAGAAGTAGAGTATAAAGCCATAGTCCAGACAGTATGCGTGATGTGGATCAGGTCCCTCTTGTTCGAGCTTGGCTTTCCTATTGAGATGCTTATATCTATTCATTGTGACAATCACATTATTATATTCATTGTCAATAATTCTACTTTTCATGAGTGTACGAAACATATAGAAGTTGATTGTCATTATGTGCGAGATATGGTGATGAGAGGTGTTATTTCTACATCTTACATTCAATCCTTGGAGCAATTTGTTGACATCTTCACAAAGGATTTAAGTGTAGGTGTAGTTAGGACTCTATGTATTAAGTTGGGGATAATTGATATATATGTTCTAGTTTGAAAGAGAGTGTTAGAGTTATATTATGTATTGAAGTCTTATTAGTCAGACGAGTTATTAGATATCTATTTATCTTAGGGTGTCTGATAAACTCTACTCATATGTACTCTCATATGTGTTATCTAATAACACATTTTTCTCTTGTTTTCTGCAGAATAAATTGAAGAGTGGTTTGGAAAAAATCTTAATCCTGGAAGGCATTTAAACCTTTGAAGGAGTTGTCTTTTTTTTTGGTTACTCTGTAAAAAGTTCGATTGTATCTTGTTGAGGTAGTTTGAGAAGTCCAGTTTTATAACAAGAATGCTAATTTTACGAAGGAGGATTTGCTTTAATAACAAGTGCCAGAGTTAATTTTTAGTCATTCTATGCATCACAGTAGTGTACACTAGTCAATCAACTTCTTTGGCATTCTGAAATTTTTGAACTCTTTTAAACTAAAATTAGACTGTTCTTGTGCAATGTCTTTCTGTCAGATGCTCACTTTATAATCTATGAAAAGTTTGCACCAATGTATGCCACCATTAAATATCATTAAGTTGGTCCTTTATGGAAATTATGCATTCCTTTACATGGTCGTCTCACTAGTTTAGTTAAATGTTATCAATAAAAAGGGATCATGTCTGTTTTTGAATTACTTGATTATACCTGATTTTGTCATCTAACTTTTTCTTATCCCATGACACTGTTTCCTGCTAGAGTTTATCAATATGAGTTAATGTGTTATTCTAATTTCCCCTGAAGAATTTAACTGTATTGGTGGTATCGGATATTTTTCAGCTGGCTAAGGTGCAGTGCACACAAGATACACATTTCTGGGTATACGACGATGGGCGGTATGAGGAGGAGGGTCAGAATAACATCAAGGGAAAAATCTGGGACAAGGTACATATGACCAAGAGAACCACTTTTTGTCCTGAAAATAGGGGACTTTTTCAGGAAATACCATACGATCATGTAGTATTCTCATTTTAGTAGTATCACCAATGATTTTTACATATTTTTGGTTTGTTTTGACAAACAGGCATCAACTCGACTCCTGTGTTCGTTGTTTTCGCTGCCTGTGCCTCATCCAAGTTCTCAGGGGCCCAGGGATGAAGCTTATTCTAGTTCTGGTAGAGCAGTTCCTGATTATTTTGTGGAGAAGCAAAGATTTCAGAAGCTTTTGCTACTTGGACTTCAAGGATCTGGAACTAGCACGATTTTCAAGCAGGTGCTGCTATACCGTTATACATACATGAAACTTAAGGGTCTATACAACACATGGTTTGGTGTGATCGAGTTTATGTTTGAAATTAGAATCCATGATTAATAGATCTCAATAATGCAAAACCAAGTCCTAAAATAAATAGTATACTAGCATTATGTGGTCCCATTTTACTTGCTACGGGTGATAAGTCAACTAATTAGTGTGAACATACATTCTAGCTTCTTCTTGCCAATCTTCTTAAACTGTAAGTCTCTCTTTGAGTGTAGAGTAAGAAAAGTAGGAATAAGTGAAGAGTGGTATTAGTATTCTGAAAGTTTGGAAGTGATTTTATTTTAAAGTTAAATAAGTGTGTATAGGGAAATATTCTAATTTGGATGAAAAGTGGAATAGGTAGCAAAATAAGTGTTGGAATAAATGGAAAATATGTAGATTAATAATAATAAACTTGATTATTAAGATAGATATCTAATTTAAAATATGTATACATTATATTATATATGTATTAATTTTTAAACAAAAAATAAACACACTGTATACATATATGTATCAAAATAACATAGAAAAATAACTGTATTCCATCCTTTCCACATAATAGCTATTCTAGAATAAGTAAATTAGAATAAGAATTACTATTCTGCTTTTATTCTACTTTTGACTTGTCAAATAGAATTATAATTTCAATTCTACCTTTATTTTTGGTTTTATCTAGATTCCAAACATAGGCTAAGGAAATAAATGTCTTGTAAGTCTTTGGGTTGATTGAGAAAATCCCTATTTGCAGTTGTAACTTAAGTCTCAGAAAAAAAAAAACTTAGAAGACCAAGATTCTTCATCTAAAATGATTCCTTTAGGACCCATTGGATGGACCATATCTTGCTTTCTGTATTGAGAATATCATCCACATACACAAGACAAATGGTTATGGCACTGTGTGAAATTTTTTAAAACACATGGAAGGATCAAAATTGCTTTGATGAATAACAGCCTATGGATGAACAGGAATTGTTGCATACCTGGTCCATGGGGCTTGTTTTAGATTGTAAAGTGAACGTTTGTAGTTACAAGTTGAAGTAGGGAAGGCATATGCAACCCTTTTGGTGGCATCCACAGTTCTCTTAAATTACCATTAAGAAATGCATTTTTGACATCCTTATGATAAATGGACCAACTGTGCAATGCAGCTGAGGCAATAATAGTTCATACAAATGTCAATCTGGGCAATTCCATATTCCTACCGATTCCCCAGCTCTACCAAACAAGCTTTATATCTTTCTAGTGATCCATCAGACTTCAGTTTGACTGCATATAGCCATTTACAGCCAATAGGTGAAACACTAGGTAGGGTAGTGGGGTTACAATTTCCCACGTATGATAGTTTCCACAGTGCTAAGATCTTCATTCATTGCCTGCTTCCAACACTATTTCTTATGGGGAAAACAGTAGAAGATATTGTTGACAAATTGATAGTGGGAGGAGAATGACCAAACCCATTTGGTGAAGCCTTACATGAGAGGACATATGTTAGAATAAGTGGGGATATATTTTGTAGTTAAACGGATTATTGGATATCTATATATCTATGGGGTGTCTAATACCTATATATATGTATTTCTCACTAATCAATAGAGAACTTTTGGGTTCTCTCATAACATAGTACCAGAGTACAGGGAGAAACCACAGAAAAAACACTAGCCGCCTGCCACCGCTGTTCTAGCCACCTGCCGTCGTCGTCGGTTGCCGCCGGCTGCTTGACCTACGCCCTCCTGCCCTCTCGCTGCCTCCAGACCTCCCGCCTGTCCCTAAGGCCTCCTCCACCGCCGGCAGGCCCGTATGTGGCCTGCAGTCCACTGTCGACTGTTTCGCCGCCGTCGTCGATCGTACGACGTCACCAGCGCATGCTGTGTTACCGGTGATGCCTGGTTGTCTCTCCCGTCCACTTGTTAGGGCAGTCCAACCCTTCTTGGCCATGTTTTAGGCCCTTCTCTAGTTTCCAGTTGGTGTTGTGTGTGGATACGTCACATCCACACACCGTGGTGAGTAATTGATCTATTTTTTTCGTCGTTTTCAGACCATCTATTTGTGATTTACTATTGAAAATCAGTGAGGATGTCATCCCGTGATTCGTTTGTTAAAAACATGAGTGGTACCTCTAAGAAACTCTCTGGTCCTAACTATTATCTGTGGGTTTAGAGTTTTGAGACATTTATTTTGACACACAGAAAATTGAAGCACCTTACAGATCCTCCATCCGGATATCAAATCTGACATTTATGAAGATTGGTTGACCGATGATGATGCGGTTATTACTTGGATGGCTAACAGTATGGAGTCTTCTGTTGTGCGTGGTGTCATATCATTCCGGTCATCAAAGAAGATTGGGGATACTCTTCGACTCACCTATGGGCACGAAAAGAATATTTCCACAGTTTGTGAGATTTTTGAGCAGCTTTTGACTCTACGGCAGGGGGACAGATCTGTTTAGGATCTCTTCACTGTTCTTCGAGTATTACTAGAGGAGTTTGATATTCATCTGCCTCTGACGGTTGATATCACCCGTTTACGTCAGTACCGTGAAGAATTAGCGGGTGCTGTGTTTCTCTCTGCTCTGAATCCAGATCTCAGTTCATAGATTCGAGGATAGGTATTGGCTGCAGATGTATTACCAGATCTTCATATCACGTTCAGCAAGGCTATGCGAGTGTCTACTGCTACTTCTCATACAGTGTTAGAGTCTTCTGCCATGGCGGTCACCCGTGGACGTGGTCTTGGCGATACCGGATGACGGCCACGTTGTACACACTGTGGACGGTTGGGTCACTGAGTTGAGCGATACTGGGATATTATTGGTCGTCCTCAGACGACTAATATGACTACAAAGGCCCCCATATCTGTTGCTACTATTGAGCCACCGACATTCATTGTATCACAGGCTGATTACGAGCGACTTCAACAGCTAAAGGTCATTGACTCCACTGCCACAGCCACACATGCCAGCACTTCAGGTACTAGTGTCCTGTTTGCCTCAAGAGACTCCTCATGGATCATTGATTCAGGTGCCTCCTCTCACATATTCAGACTGTCGCGATTGCTAATGGTCGAACTTGCCCAGTCTCTGGTGAGGGGGTGGTCCACGCTTCTTCACAGTTACCACTAGAGTGTCCTTTTTGTTCCTGATTTTCCTGTAAATTTATTATCTATTAGTGTTATTACAAAACAGCTCAAATGTAGTGTGATTTTTTTCCTTTTTCACTATACCTTTCAGGATTTGCAAACGAGGAGGAGGATTGGTTTGAGTCGTGATCGAGGAAATGGAGTGTACCTGCTAGTTCGTGATGAGATTCCTCAAGACTTGGCTTCTACAGTATCTACTGTTGAGTCCTCTTCCTTGTGGCACAATAGACTGGGATATTCGTCTCATCAAAAACTCCAACAGGCCTTACCGTGGCAGTCCGTGTCTCGTTTTGATTGTGCGTCGTGTCAGTTAGGTAAGCACCATCGTGCTTCGTTTAAACAGTTGCGTCTTGCGTGTAGTAGCACAACATTTGAGTTGGTTCATTGTGATGTATGGGGTCCATCTAGAGTCTAGTCTGTGTCGGGTCATAAGTACTATATTGTTTTTGTTGATGATTTTTCTCGAGTGTCCTGGGTATATTTGTTGAAAGATCGAAATCATATTTATGATCTACTCGGAAATTTTCGTAATGAAATAAAGAATCATTTTGATGTAACTCCCAAGTTTTTGAGAACTGACAATGCACTTGCGTTCATGTATTCTAACGTCACTTTTATGTGTGCCTCACTGGGTATCATCCATCAGACATCCTGTCCTCATACCTCACAGCAAAATGGGGTTACAGAACGTAAGCATAGGCACATTCTAGATGTCACTCGTACACTTATGGTGCATATGCAGGTTCCAAAACATCTTTGGGTTGATGCTGTGATTACAGCTACCTATCTTATCAACAGGATGCCTGCTACCCCACTTAGTGGGGAAGTTCCACTTCGTCGTTTACAATTAGACTACATCTTATTTAGTCTGATACCTAGGGTGTTTGGGTGTGTGGCCTTTGTTCAGGACCTTTCCCTTAGATTGGACAAACTGTCTCCACGTGCAATCAAGTGTGTTTTTGTCGGTTATTCGTGAACTCAAAGGGGTTATCGGTGTTTTCATCCTCCCATTTGTCGGTATTATGTTTCTGCAGATGTTACTTTCTTCGAGTCTGAACCATATTACAGTGTTCCTCCACCGTCCAGTGTGTTTGTCCCTGTTCCCTCGGTTGTCGAGTTGCAACATGCTGATCCTCAGTCTACATTGGCCGTTCCACCACCAGCGTCTTCATCCTTGCAGGTATATCATCGATGACAGCATCCTCCAGGTCCTCCTTACGACAGACCATCCTCCTCTGCAAATGTAAATTTGCCCACTAGTTCCTCAGACATGCTTATAGCCTTTCAAAAAGGTACTCGTTCATGTACAGTTCATCCTATTTCTCATTTTGTATCTTATGATGCTCTACACCCTCGTTTCTGTAGTTTTGCCTTGTCCCTTCATTGTCAGACCATTCCTAGGAATTACAAGGAGGCACTTTCTCTTCCACATTGGAAGGCTGCTATGGATGAGGAGATTGCGACACTTACTGGTCGTGACACATGGGAGTTAGTGGCCCGCACTGCTGGGGCTATAGTGGTTACCTACAAGTGGGTGTATACTATCAAATACAAAGCAGATGGCAGCATTGACAGATACAAGGCTAGACTGGTTGCTTGGGGTTTTACTCAGACATATGGCAGTCAGTTTTTTGAGTCAGTTTATGCATGAACCTAGGAAGGTACACTAGATAGGTGCTCTTCGAGTCTTATCTTATGTGAAAAGGGCGTCAGGAAAGGGTCTGGTTGTGACATCTGGCCTGATTATCCATTTTTATTATAAACCATGTAATTATTTGCAATGTTGTGTATAATGGTTTATTAATGGATAATCTGTTGTTTCTTGGTTGTGTGAGGTTGTGGTTGCCTTTCTGTGCATCTGCTTGTGATTTGGGATCTATATGGAGTCCGATTTGAGGATGCACAATTGTCTCGGTTTGCGTGTCGTTCTTTCCTCTTTTCTTTTCTTCCTCTTTCTTCTTCTTTTTCTCTCACGAGCCACGCCCTTCCACCCATTCTTTGTCTTCTTCTTTCTCTTCTTCCACCCGTGCCACCAGTGACGGAGGCCCGTGCCTCTCCATTTCATCCGACGGGATGGGTGATCGGCGCCAAGTGAGCGGTGGCGGAAATAAGAGAGGAAGGCGGGAGTGGGCAGAGGGAGAGTGTTGCGAGAAAGGAAAGGAAGAGAAGAAAGGGAGCTGAGGCCCGCGAGCTGGGAGGAGGTGGTGAGCTGCCTGTGCGTTTTGCTGGCAGAGGAGGCTCCGCTAGGGCGCGAGGAGGTTCGCCGGGTTGTGGGGAAGGTCGCCGTGTGCTGTGTCAGGTACGCGACCCTATTCCTTTCCTTCGTTTGCTGTTTTGTTAACAGTAGGATTAATTGCATGAAAATTGTGATAAATGCATGGAAAATTGTAGAAAAGTGGTAGGAATGATGGAAATGTGTTGTATTGCATGAGAATGTAGAGATCATACGGTTAGGATTCATGTTTGTGGGGAAAATGTGATTTTGGGGTTGAAGGCTACAATGGCCATTCTTGAGCCCCTTCCCTTTTTGATTTTCGTATGAATTGTGTGGTTGATGAAATCATGAATGGTTTGAGGGGTTTTGAAGTAGACTTGAGGGTCTACACCCTATGATTTTATGGAAATTTATGATGCATGTTTGGGGGTTCCGATCGGGACTCCCACTTGGGGCGATTTTTCGTTACCTGAACTGGGGTGTGTCCTGTATGCGAAGAATTCGGTATACCGAAAAAATTTGGTATGCCAAAATCCTAGCAGATTAGGCCAGGACCCAGGTTTCGGTAGACTGAAATCTTCCAATCGACCGAAAAAGGGGATTTCGACATACTGAAAATTTTCGGTATACCGAAACATGAAAATTCTGTATGTCGTTTTTGCCCTGACTTTTAAAGGTTAAAATGTGATTTTTAATGAATGTTAAGTGGTTGTTATGGTATGGTGGGTTTATGTGAATGTTGTTTTCCCCGTGTAACAACATGGAGGCATGTGGAACCCCAAACAAATGGAT
>JAMKQA010036866.1:0-19154 GCA_024699735.1 Posidonia australis | reverse complement strand
GGAGTCTAGATTGTCCTATCCCCGATTCTATCCATACAGACGAATCTCGGTGCCACCCCTTTTATTTTTGAGTTCCTTCTTGAACGGACGGAATCAGAGCAGTCTATCTTCCTTTTTCTCTTGGGCTGATAACCCGAACTATCCGGTCAGTAGGTCCGTCAACTTACCATGCACTATCCTTTAGCTTTAGGGTTTGATAGTCTTATCCCATGCCCCTTCTCTCGGGCTGATAGCCCTAACTATCTGGTGCTGAGTCCGTCAACTCATTGCGGGCTGATATCCCGAACTATCCGATTGACAGCCTTCATCTTGTCTGGAGCGGCCTGATATCCCGAACTATCCGGTTGACAACCGTCATCTTGTCTGGAGCTGGCTGATACCGCGAATTATCTGGTTGACAACCGTCATCTTGTCTGAAGCGGGTTGATACCCCAAATTATCTGGTTGACAATCGTCATCGTGTCTGGACCGGGCTGATGACCCGAACCATCTGGTTGACAACCGTCATCTTGTCAAGAGTGGGCTGATACCCCCTCAAGCTATGTGGTTGACATCTGTCATCAGTCTTTCTTCAATCGGCGAGTCTGATGTCTTGCCGTGCTTCCTTTCAGGCAAAAAATTCTGCCATTTGCCAGGTTCCTCTATCGTGCAATGAGTCTGGCAGTCTTGGCATCCCTTAGTACGAGTCTGGAAATTCCTCGTGCTCCCCTGTGTGAGCTAGCAGGTTACCTGCTCATCACCAGCATCATCCTTTGCATCAGCATCACCAACATGCATCATCCAGACATCAAGGTCAACCCTTTGCATCAAGATCAGGCTTGGCCCCAAATCATGACTTTCGATGTATCCGCCAAATAAGTGGTTCACGGCCTTACAGTAAATACTACTCTCTCACAAACTCTAGCGGGGTGTCTTGTCAACCATGAGCATCGGTCTCGGTTCCATCCGTCCCTCGACCTCGCTTAGGGAGGGGCATCTGCAGACACCCTGATTTTGCAGTCACTTGGTGGCAGGCTCCTTTGGAAAATGCTTTGGTTGCAACCATCACTCCTAAACCCTAACTCCATCATAACCCTAAGCCCACTTAGACCCACACAAGTTCATTAGGTCCACACAAGCCCATTAGGCCCAAACAGACCCACACAAGCTCATTAGGTCCACACAAGCCTATTAGACCCAGACAAACCCACTTAGGCCCACACAAGCTCATTAGGTCCACACAAGCCCACATAGGTCCACACAAGCCCACTTAGGTCCACACAAACCCACTTGGGCCCACACAAGCCCACACAAGCCCATTAGGCCCACACAAACCCACTCTAACTTAATCCAAGCCAAAACCACGAATTAAAACCAAAATTACACAAAAGCCACTTAAATCAACATAAAAACACTTAAAACCCTAATTCATCAAGTAAAATTACTAATTAAAACCAAAAGTAAACAAAATCCACCTTAATCCATTTAAAACCTTAATTAATTAAGTAAAACCCTAATTAAAAACCAAAATCAAATAAAATCCACTAAAAAACATTTAAAATCCAAATTAATCAAGTGAAAACCCTAATTAAAGTCAAAACCAAATAAAATCCATTTTTAAACCACTTTAATCCATTTAATTTCAAGGAAAACTTAATTAAAATCCAAAAAAACCTAATTAAATTAAAAAACCATGTCTAAAATCTAAAAACCTAAATTAAAACCCTAAATTCCAATTAAAACTCTAAAAAACCTTAAAGTGATTCAATTAAGTTAAAAAACCTTAATTTAAACCCACAAACTTTAATTAAAATCTAAAACTTGAAATTAAACTAAAAACATTAATTAAAATCCAAAACCCTAAAATACCCTTAAAGTAATTACATCCATAAAATCCAAATTTAAAACTAATTAATTAAACCATAAAACCCTAAAATGATTAAATTCCAAGAAAACCTAAATCATTTAGTTAATCCCAAAAGAAACTAACTTAAAATCACAAAATTAAACTCAAACTTCTAAAAAGCCCTAATTTAAAAACAATTTAACTTCAAAATAACAAAATCAGAATTTAATTATTAAAAGCAAATTATTAAAATCAAAAACAAAATAAAAAATCAGAATTTAAAAACAATTTAACTTCAAAAACAATCCAAAGCAAATTATTAAAATCAAAAACAAAATAAAAAAAAACTAAAACAAAATCAAAAACAAAACAAACAAAAGAAACTAAACTAAGAGCCCACAAAATCAGGCCCGTTAAGCCCAATACCAATCCGTTCATGCATTAACCATTAACATAGGAAAAAAAAAAAACAGTGACTTTCCTTCCCCAACTGCAACGATCACTCTCTCCACTCCCCCCTTACGATTTGGTCAGTGGCAACCACCAGCCACTATCTCCACCCCACCTTCGTCGCTGGATAGTCTCGACGGTTTTTGTCTTTGGCCACCGATTCTTCCTCTGTTTGAGCACCCACAAAATTCCTCGAGCACTCAACGACTTCCAACTCTTTCCTCACCCCTAGAAGTCCCAAGATTGCCACGACCAGAGCATCGACTGGAGAGCAACATTGCCGTCGAGCATCACCAAGAGAAACAACCCCTTAGCCAGGTATTCTACCCCCTTCAGTCCATTTTTTTATCGCTTTTGGTTGCATTAGGACCAGTCAAACCCTCTAGGTGTGTTTCGCCAGAGTAGGCAAGCCCAGCTTGTCGAAATCTCCACCTCCGATGGTGGGTTCACCACCATTGGCGAGGCCAGAGGTCTCTAGGTTCAAGGAAGGCCCTATGGACCTCCCCTCCACCTCCTCCATCTTCCTCCTCTCTTCCCTAGCCCTCCGTTAGCCTCGCAAAAGCCCAGGCAGACGGAGCACCGCTCACCATCGCCGTGGAAGACCACCGGAGCCATCGCCGAGGATCTTCGCGAGAAGGTGGTCTGAAAGTCCCTAGAGCTCCACGAAGTCACCGAGAAGTGCCTCCTCGCCTTCCGGTCCACTCCCAGCCGTCGCAGCCCTGCCCAGAGCCTCCACCGTCGGATTTCGACGATAGTCGGAGCCAACCGCCGCTTCCTTCGGCGAGTCGAGGAGGAGGCTTCCAGTACCCTCATCGCTCCTTGAAGCCACTAGAGGACACGTGAGGGCCCCTCGTAGCTTCCCTAGCCATCGGACACCACTCATCGCCGCTGTAATGCCGCCTTCGAGTTGCCTTCGTCGTCCCTACGCTGCTCGTCGTCATCTAGATTCTCACTCCTTCTGTGAATTTTGCATTTTGGCCATTATGTTTGTCCTTTATTGTGTTTACATCATTTTGTTGATTTTATCCCCCATGTTTCTTGCAAATAACATCTTCTAGACATTTGGCACACATTTTTACATAACTTAGACCATGCATTTCCCCATGCATACATTTATCACTTTTGAACACTAAAATGACCAAATTACCCCTGTTCCATCAATTCATGCACATGTGTGTCTGTTATTGCACCAAGTCATGCATAACCTTTGTCTACAGCATTCCTTAGTTAATTTTACCCATTTAGGTACATTTCCATGCATTTTTGCACTTTTTTGCTGTATTTGCACTTTGGTCCCTCTATTTTGGGTAAGTCTGCAATTCATGCAATCTTCCGTGTTTTTTCTTCTGTCTGTTTTCAAGTTCCTTCATCTGATATTTGATTTGACTATCTTTACTCCATGTTTTCATATTTTCTTGATTTGATTTAGATTTCATCGCCCAAGGGCGTACAATAACAGGCCTGAGGGCCGACTTTTAACCCTATCACGAGTTATTTTTTCCCCTTTTGATTTTCACGATTTTTGTCAATTCATGTGGATTTCTCTGCAATTTTTGCACATCGTCCTTCACATCTATCTAGTATTGTTTTGGTGCTCACATCAGCATGATTATTACACAATCTAGGCGTAGCAAACACTCATTCAGCCTCTAACAAGCAAAATAGACTAGAAAGACCGAATTTCTCGAGCATACGGGGCTGCCTAACACCTTCCCCTAGCGTAATAGGAATCCTTACCCATCCTCTAGTTAGTAGACATCTGGCCTTCATGTTTGCGTCTCATTCATTCACTTTTAGTGAATCATTTGCGGTTTTCCTCATCTTTCCATTAAAAGACCAGGTGGCGACTTCATTTTCCTCCCTCTCGTCCCATCTCGTGCCTTCGCCATCTCGGCATGGCTGTGGCCTCCTCACCTACTCCTCGAGAAATGGGGGCATGGTCATAGTAATAAAAGGACCTAAAATTAATACCAAAAGGACCAAAATGAAAGAAAAATAATGTTTCTGTATTTTATTCAAATAAAATGGTTTAAATTGTTTTTTAAATGAAAAAGAAGAAACAACGGTCGTTGACAACGGAGCTCGCCGCCGCCGACAGCTGGAGGGGGCAAACACGGCCTTCCTGTGGTCTGATCTTAGATCAAACTTCACGGGAGGCAAGAAGAAGGTGAGAGGAGATGATCCATTAGAGTGGATCGAGCAGCTAACGGTGGGAACGGGCCTCCCACCTACCTTGCCGTCGAGGTGCTCTGGCGACGGCGTCGAGGAAGAAGGAGGGTCGTTGGGGCTACGGCGCGGCGATCTGGCAGTCGTGGGGGCATTGTGGAGCGTTAGGGAGCTTCCACGCTTCTTCTGGAGCAGAATGAGGGAGGATGGAGCGGAGGCGTGCTCCGACGACCGTCGACGCTTTCCTCTTCGGCGAGCTACATCGCTGCGACGACCAGGGGTTCGTGGCGTGGATCTCAATGCTACGAAGTGCTGGGGACATGTTGTGGGGTGTTTCTAGAGGCACGGCGTCTTCTCTGGCTCCGATCGTCTTCTCCGGCGACGGTGGGAATGGCTTATTCTCCGGCGATCTCGTACAGGGATGTCGGGAGTGGTGGAGCGGCGATCCACGGAACGAAGAAGCTCGAGGATGACTAGAGGAGGAGGAGAGAGGGCTTGGGGGCCTAGGAGACTCTTTGGATTGCCCCCCACCTCTATCGCTGGAGAGCGGCGATGGTAGGGCACGGCGAAGCTCCGCTGGCCAAGGGATCACTTTGGATCCCTTGGAAACGCCCCAGGGAGAGAAGGAGACCTAGATGACAAAGAATTTAAAAGCTAGGAGGGATCAAGGGGTGTACTTGGCTGGAGAAGCCTCGCTGGAGCTCTGGAAGCGACTGTCGCTCCTCTTTGCGATGGCTCTGACACTTTGCTCCTCTCTCCGTTGCTCTCATCTTTCTCTCCTGTGGTCCAGTCTTGTGCAATTCACTGCCTCTACTTCCCCTTTTATAGGTGAACCTAACAACCCAGAATGACACCCGTAACAAACTGCAATAGAAACCAACATCTCATAACAAACCAGCACCACGGTTGTCCCCCACACACCTCCATCTTGCCTGCCCACGCGTCGACAGCGATCAACGGCTGTCCAAGCTTGCAACGACGCATCCAGCGACACTAGTTCGAGCTTGGTGAAACAGGCTAGTCAACTTGGTGAGATAGGCTAGACATGGTTGGGTTGTTACTGGCTGGTATTGTTGAGGAAGAGGAGGGAAATGATGGGTTGAATCATGTTTTTTTGGCTTGGTTAATTTGTAAGAAGAAGAAGAAGAAATGGGTTGAATGATGGGTTGATAAATGGGCCTAAGTGGGCTTAATGGGCCTTGGTGGATTTGATGTGCTTTCATGGGCCTAAGTGGGCCTTCACAGGCTTAAATGAACCTTTAATGAATTGAATGGGCCCAAGAAAGGCTAAACAGGCCTAAACAAGTCTTGAGGGCCCAAGTAAGCTCTATTAGGGTTTAATGGGCCTATGTAGGCCTTCATGGGCCAAGTGGGCTTCCATGAATTAAATAGGCCTAATGAGGGTTAGAGCTCAGCCACCACATCTCCATCCTGTAAAATCAGAAAATTGGGGTGTCTACAATTTTATTGTTCTTATGACCTTGTCCTCTACATGTTTTCCTAAAAGCAACATTTTTATGACATCTTGCAAACATTTTGGCATATCTTAGACCATGCATCGTCCCCATACATGCATTTATCACATTTGACCATTGAAATGATCAAATTGCCCCTATGTCATCAATTCATGCACATGCATGTTAGTTATTGCACTAAGTCATGCATAATCTTTGTCCAAATCATTCCTTAGTATCCTATACACATTTAGGTATATTTTCATGCATTCTTCATAGTTTTCGCTGCATTTGCACATCGGTTCATCCTTTTGAATAAGTTTGCATCTCATGTGTTTTTTCCATGGATTTTTTCTCCTACCTATCTTCAGATTCCTTCGTTTGATATTTGATTTGACTACCTTTATTCCATATTTTTGGATTTGATTTGTATTTCATCGCCTAAGGGCGTACATTAACAGGCCTAAAGGCCGACATTGGCCCCATCGTGGATTATTTCCCCCTTTTGATTTTTATGACATGTTTTCATGATTTTGACGATTCGGGTTGACCCCACTCTTGATCCTTTGACATCAATGTGATTTTCCATGACATTCTTTCCAAAAACGCCGTCATTTTATGTGATTTTCTTCACATGTCATAGTTTGCCCATTTTGCGTGGACTTCTTCGCAATTTTCGTCGTTCAGGTTTCTGTGATGTTTTCCATGATTCTAATAATTTGGGTCTATTGAATTTTTGATTCTCTTGATGTCGGTGTGGTTTTCCAGAGTGTTCTTTCCAAAAACACCGTCATTTTATGTGCATTTCTTCGCATGTCAAAGTTTGTCCGTTTTGCGTGGACTTCTTCGCAAATTTTCTGTCTTGATTTTTGCGATATTTTCTGTGATTCTAACATTTTGAGTTGGTTGTATGTTTGATCCTCTTGAAGTCTTTATAATTTCCCGAGCCTTTCTTGTCATAAACCTCATCATTTCATGTGATTTTCTTTGTCGTGTCGTATTTCGTAATTTCATTATTTGTGCGGATTTCTTAGTCGTTTTCGCATACCATCTCACACATCCATCTAGTCTTGTCAGGACATTCATATTAGCATGATTAGAGCAAAGTCTAGGCATAGCAAACATTCATTCAGTCCCTAGTAAGCAAATCGGACTAGAAAGACCAAGTTTCTTAGGCATACAGGGGTGCCTAACACCTTCCCCGTGTGTAATAGGAATCCTTACCCATCCTTTGGTTTGTAGACATCTGACCTTCATATTTGCATCCCATGCATTCATTTTTTGTGGTATGTTAGTGATTTTCCTCGTCTTTCCCTTAGAAGACTAGGTGGCGACTCCTTTTCTTTTCATTTTTATCCTATCTTGCGCCTTCACCATCCTAGCATGGCTGTAGCCTCCTCTCTCTGGCACGACTCCATGCCAGATCCTTGGGCCAGGCATGGTCACAATTAACATATGTGATAGTTATTGGTTTTAGTTATGATATATGTGACGAAGATTGCTTTGATCCTATATTAGTATAATTGATGGACTAGATCATTAGAGATGATATTTAGAATATATAGGCAATTTGTAAGCTTATAAGGTTATAATGCTCGTTAGATATATGTGGCTCTAATGAGCGATTGTTAAATATATTTATCTAATGTGTGAACCTACAAATATTTTTAATCAAGCATTATAGGCTATCTAATAATATTGGCCCATTTAAAGTGATCTAATAAGGTTTAAGTAATATAGACAATGGTTATTTAACTAACAAAAGTAAAGGAGAATGCCCATTTCCATGTAATAAAGCCTTTCCATGCAAGACTCTTCCTATGATGTGGTAAAGAAGGATATAAGGGGAAGATGCATATTGTAACACCCGTAAATTTGTTTGCTTTCTTAATTGTCTAGTTTATTGAATTTTAACTAGGGGCATGTGATGAAGGCACAGGTGAGAGGCTGGTGTTTCAGGCATAGGGTGGCGATGCACACTCTTGATGTGCAATTCTGGCACACATTTGTGGCACGATGGCTTGTTCCAGTAAATTGGATTTGGTGTTGTAACTTTGATTTGAATGATGTATCTTGATGTTTTGAGGACGAGATGATATGTAAATCATTGTGGAAATGTTTGATGTATAATTATGGACTTATCTTGGAGATTACGGTGGTGTGTTGGTGTACACTTGATGGAGTGTTTTTCCCACTTGCATTAATCATTTGATAATAGTGAGTGATTGCGTGAATATTGATTTTATGCATGGAATCCTTTTTATAACGACCCAAAGCCGTTACCACCAAAACCAGTAGCCTAAATACAATTAAACATAATTTAACAAAATAATTAAAGACTATCTAAAGAGTGTCTATGTTACCAAGAACCTATAGTACGCAGACAATGACCCCGACTATATGCACTAGTACTAACCGGCTATTGTCTGCACCTGCAACTAAGAAAACACAAGAGAACACATGTGAGTCACTAGAAAGTTACCCAGCACACACTCCACGAAAACTGCGAGAAAACTAACAAGAAATGGTGATATAAAGTTCATCGGACTCCAAAACCATTTTCAAAATCACTTTCTCTTTTTCTTTGAAAACACCATGAGTATTGGAAAACATCCATATAGCAAAAACTAGGCCACACTAGCCAAAACCCGTAGAAATTTGTGTAGAAAAACCAAAACCATAGTGAGTCAAGTAGCTCAATGCCAAGTAACCAACTCTAGCCACACATAGACCATTGAGACCACCGTGGAATCTACTCCATCACAGAAAACCACCTTGTGGAGGAGTCTACCCATCCCAACGTTCCTCCATCTAAGGACCTTCAAAAGGCTAACAGTGACCATGCCGGTGGAACCCTACACGGCTCTCCTTACGTCCGTGAAAGCACACGAGGAGTCCTGATACGGTCATGACGAAGATGATGAATCCGGAGAAGAAGACTAGACTAAAAAACACCAAGGAAAGATAAGAAAGGATAAGGAAAGGAGTCACCACCTAGTCTTTTAATGGACAGACGAGGAAAACCAAACACAGAGGAAAAACAAAAAGAAAACAAGGTAAAGAAAACATGTATGCTACGTGCCTAATGGATGTAGTGCACAAGTCAATGCGTGCCAGAGAAAGGGTAAAGATTCTTGTTACGCATGGGGAAGGGGTTAGGCACCCCCATGCACCCGAAGAACTCGGTCTTTCTAGGTTTCCTGCTTGCTAATGGTCTATTGTGAGAATGCACATGCTAAAGACGATTGCAAAAACATGCCAAATCAAAGAGAATAAATGGATAAAAGGAAAAAAATGTTAATCCGAGGGACAAATGTAGTGATTGAAAATGCCGCTTTACTGTACGCCCGTAGGGGATGAGGAAAATTGTGAAAATCGAGAATACTTAGAAAGCGTCTTGCAAATCAGTGAAAACTCAAAGAAATCCGAGAAAATCAAATTGGGGATAATAATCCTCATTTGGGACAATGTCGGCATTGTTAAGCCTGTTAATGTAAGCCCTCGGGCAATGGAAAACCAAATCAAATCAAAATCATTAAAGTCGGAAGAAATCAGGGGAACGATGGGAAAAACAAGTTTGAAATGGGTTAGAAATGCATGTATGATGCAAGGAAGAAGGCACGAGAAAATATGCATGAAAAATAACAACAAAATGTACAAAATGCATGTGTGTGTAAAAATGTAAATCCAAAGGGTTTTTGTGAAAAATTCCCAAGTTCTGAGTGAAAACTGAAATTCTAAGGCTAAATCATCAATAATACATATAAAAACACATTTTATGTAATTTTGAAGAAATTTGGAATCAAATGTGCAAAACTATGCATTTTTTTGGTCAAATTAAAAATTCCTAAGGGTCAATATGCAATTTTGCCATTAAAACATGTGTTTAATGCAACTCTATAGATATTTAGGGTTAAATGTGTATGAAAAAGAGTCCATGCTTGAAAACAGAAAGTTTCAGGGACTGACATGCAAATTTACCCTAGAAAACATGCATTCAGTGAGAAATCAGTAAAATTCAAGAGAAAAATGCAATCCAGATCATATTTAATCAAATATTTGAATTCTCATGGTTTAACTTGCATTTTTGCCAGAAAATTATGCCTTCAGAACAATTTTAGTAAAGCTCAGGGTTTGAAATGCAAAGCTTCTGTACTTAAGCACATGAAAAGAATTTTAGAGGGTTTATGTCAAATTTTTTAAGCCTGGAAAACATTATTAAGAAAACTCAGGGGGCACATTGCAATATTTCAGAACAAATATTATTTTAAATGATTTAAAATCTATTGTAGGGACCTAAATGAAAGAAAAAAGGATCCAAATGTAAGAAATAAGGACCTAAATGTAAGGAAAAGAAAAGAATAGAAATTTATTCAAAGAAAACTTAGTTTTTTTTATTTTTATTAGAAAAAAAAGAGACGGCGACCGTCAACGACGGAACTCCGTCGTCGACGATCGCCTGGGATGCCCTTTGGGGGCATCCCAATGCCTGATCAAGCATAAGGTCCTACCAGAAGTTAGAGAAGAAGGAGGGTAGGAGATCCAATGACTCTGATCCGAGGTTTGATGGGTGGAGTTGGCCTCCCACCTCCCTCGCCTTTGACACGACTCCTGCGATGGCACCCAAGAAGAAGGAAGCTCCAAAGGCTGCTGTGCGGCGGTCCAACGCTCCAGGTAGCTTGGGAACGTGGAGAGAAACATTTTCTTTCCTCTAGAGGCAAGAATCGAGCCATTCCTTTCATCCACTGGTCTTTCCTGCCATTGACGTCGTCCTCTCTGGTGAGCTTGGCTACGGGGGCGATCCAATGCACGAAAGAAGGTTTTGATTGCTCCGGAGCTCTAGAGGCATGTCGAGTAAGGTTCCTGGAGGCTTGGAGGGGCATGGCGAAGCAAGAGGTGCATGATCCATCGCCGTTACCAGTCATCTTCCCTAGCGACGGTGACGGTGTGCGATTCTGAGGCTTGGAGAGGGCTCAGTGAGGCATCTAGAGGATCAGAGAAGCAGGAGAAATACTAAAGGGAGAAGTTTGAACACCCTGGGGCACGAATCGACCACTGGATTCGTGCCCCCACCTCTGTCACCGAGAATAGCTCCTATGACACTTGAAGCCACGATTCCAGCCAGGGAACACCTTTGGCTCTACTGGAATCGACAGGGGAAGGAAGGGGGAGACCAAGGAGATCATTTTAGAAGGAAATTGAGGTCTATGGAGGGAATACCTGGACTTGCAGTGACCTTGGCCATTGGAGCTTGCCGGAGGTCACTAGAGCTCGCTGGAGATAGCTTGAAACTCAAATTTTTCTCCTCCTCGAGCTTCCTCTTTGCTCCTGGACCCCTTGGTTGCTCTAGTTGGGAGGAAAAAAAGCTTTGTGGGCTCTCCTCTCAAATTTTCCAACCTCTTTTCTCTCCTTTCTTCCTTTTTCTTTCTCTTGCAGATAGGAGGGTATTTATAGGCTTGCCATGGTTGTTGTGGGTTGTTGTGGTTAGTTAGAAGTTTTTACAAGTTGTTATAATGAAGGTGGGAAGTAGTTAGGGTTTGTTTAGGTGGTTAGAGGTTGTTATAGGTGGTTATGATGAAGGTGGGAAGTAGTTAGGGTTTGTTTAGGTGGTTAGAGGTTGTTATAGGTTGTTCTGATGAAGGTGGGAAGTGGTTAGGTTGTTAGGGTTTGAAATTAGGGTTTGGGGTTTGACTTATGGTTTAGGCTTTGACTTAGGGTTTGACCTAGGGCTTAGGGTTTTGAATTGGGTTTAGGGTTTAACCTAGGGTTTAGGGTTTGGATTAGGGTTTAAAGCTAATTTTAGGGTTTTAAGTTAGGTTTTTGAATTTTGAATTTGATTTAGGTTAGTTTTAGGGTTTAAGGTTCCACTGCAAGCATATGGGGTGTATACACTAACCTCACGCATAGAAAGACTGCTCACCGATCTCCTTGGTGAGCTGTCCTCTCTCTCAAGACAATCCATAGAGTACACCTTCTCAACATCCTAACTCAGTGCTCAAACCCTACTCTAGGCTCCATTAGCACCTACCAACACTAGGTACCTGTAGCAAGGGTATCACATTCAGCTACTTAGAAGTCTCATACTTCCAAAGTTGATTGCCACAATACCACCAGGTATGGACTATATCATGAGTTTCAGTACCCAAAGTAACTAGAGTCTCACACCTCCTAGTCTAAACGGTATCTCGATCCATGGACCTTAGCCTTAGCCTCGTAAATGATGATCTAGGAGTTTCATACGTCCTTGGAAAGCTGAATACTTGCCTACAGCCTCTCGGTCTCAAACCTCAACCTAGGTGATGCACTTGATGCTTCAAGGACATCATCACACCCTTGGGTCCAAATAGCACGATCCTTCGATCTCTTGGTCTGTCATACAAGAAAAATCATGGAAAACACTTTTCCAAAACTACCACATTTTCCTTATAACCATTTTCAAAACATGCATTTAATACTAAGATACTAGAAACACCATTTAATAGGATTATCATACAAGATACCCGAAGTAATCACTGAAACTTCAAAACAGGGTTGGCTGTACTACCTAGCCAAATTGTGCCAGGTAGGTGTGCCAGTAAGGTGCACCTACATAGTGCGCCTTGGAGTTGTTCCCCAGGCCTTACTTCCAATTGCAAAGCACACTGATCTCTGAACCCATTCGTGCCAAATTCCATTCGTCTCATATACTCAGCCAAAATCAGCAAATTACATACCAAATTGAAGGAAATCATGCAAACTTGCATTTGACATCAAAAACACAAGAATTCATGCATTATAACTGCAACATCTGTGCCTGATTTTCAATTTAATATAAACAATGGAATTTCCTGTACTATTTGTATATGGTTTGTTAATGGTTAATCCAGGTTGTGTTTGTTGGCCGTGGTCTCTCCTTGTGTTTTGTGCTCCTGGTTTTTCCCTTGTGGTGTGACTTCTTTGGATTCTAGGTTTGTGATGCAATTGGGACCCATGTTTGGGGGTGAGACCCACTTGGATTTGAGCTTGGACCTGGTCAAGAGCCCAACCATGCCCGTGACCCTCCCTTTTTCTTCTCCATGCCTGTGACCTGTGATCAGTCCTCTCCTACGCGTATGGCCTAGCTGGAGGGCTGCTCGTCTCGTCCCCTCCGGAGTAGAGAGGCTGGCAACTGACCGGCGGGATTCGAGGGATGGCATGCGTGGAGGTAGAGTTCAAGGGAGGAGTGCAGCATGGGGGTGAGGAGGACAAACCAGAGAGAGGGAGAGAGCGAGTGCGAGTACTGAGGGGAGGCCACGCGCTGAAGGAGAGCGTGCGAGCGGGGGTAGGCCAGTGTCGTGCATCGTTGGAGTTTGATCATCATGGATATTCTTGATGCATGTTACAGTGATTTCATATGAGTCTTATTCCCTTGTGAATTTCTATAGAACAACATGCTTATTGGATTTCTGTTTGGATTATGGGTTTTGAAGTAGACATGGAGGTCTACACCCCAAGTTTTACTTGTAATTTTTGTAGTGTTTTAGAAGGGTCTGCTCCTTACTCCCACTTTTGAGAGAAGAGACGACGGAGGTCAGGGAGGTTTTCTACAATCACATAAAATGGTATGCCGAACTAGGTTCGATATACCGAAATGCTCCCATGTGGTTCCTTGGACCATTGGTTCAGACGACTGGGGGAATTCAGTCAACTGAATCAGGGGATTTCAGACGACCAGATGATTTCGGTTGACTATTCTGGTAGGGGACTGATAAAACTGATAGGGATTTCGAATACTGAAATATTTTGATCGACCGAATCAGGGATTTTCAGTCAACGAGACCCTATTCGGTATGTCAAATCCAGAACCCAAGACTATATTGAGAAATGCTTTGTAAAATGTTGATAAATTTGGATAAATGCATGATGAATGCATGAGATGCATGGAATGATTTATGAAATTTTGCATATGGATACGTTGTTTTAATGATGCTTCCCATGAATGGTAAAACATGATTTATGTGGATAAATGTGGACCCATGTGAGGGGTAATTACATGGTGCAATGACCATGAATGAATGATTGGGGTTTTCTTTTGGAACCATAGATGATAATGTCACGCACAATGCGTGGGATTTATAGAGTATTATGAATGAAAAGAATGGTTTGTCTAATGTTTTGGAAAGAGAAACTGCATATGGTTTTAAAGAGATTTATGAAATTTGTAGGAACCATAGCTAGACTAGGGCTTGTCGACAGGGGTAGTGAGACCCCTAGAGATGTTGGGGATGTGTCCTTGGTTGTGGTTGCCAAGTTTACGGTCTGGGGTAGGAGCCTCGAGACTATGGTCGTGCTATAGGACCTAGGGTATGGTAGACCCAGACTACCCTCAATGCCGGTGCTGGTCAGTTTTGGGGTTAGAGTCCCTAGGTGCTCGGGCACCAGGGCGTCGCGAGGATGTACTCTGTGCTTGTACCAGTGAGGGTACATTTCAGGCTACAGTCGTGGCGGTTGAACTCCAGTGTGGGGTGGTTCACCGCGGCACTGCAGTGTGGGTGTGGTGACATGGAAAACTCACCATTTGCTTGTGGCCAGGTCGATCGCCTGTGGCCAGGGTGATGCGACCAGTTTTGAGATAAGAATTGTGGATTTGTGTGTTGGACTAGTTCCTAGCCCTGATTTGTGATAAATTGTGTTAATGGCTTAAATGATGCTTTCCTTGAGTCGTGTATAAAGATTTATTAATGATCATGATGTTTTGAAAGGAAGAGAAAAGAAAGTTTTGAAATGGCATCTTTTTTCGAAGTCTTTCTAACCGCATGTGTGGGTCTTGGCGATTGTGGTTTTCTCAAGATTTTATGGCAGTGTTTTGCGGATTTTGCCGCTGTTTTGGGGCATGTACTGGGTGACAATCCTGTCACTCACATGTGTTTTCCTTCTTCCCTTGTTTCCGGTGCTCAGGAGTAGATGCAGTCTGGTCTGGTGCATCCCTTGATAGCCACTTTTGCCGCACACAGGTCTGGATGTTGAGTTTTATTTATTTAATTCTGTCATTTAGACTCTTTTGGCAGCTTTTGGGTAGTTCCTGTACTGTTGTCTAGTACAAGGGTGTTACAATAACACAAGAAAACCTATGAGAAAGTCTCGGATGAACAATACCAACCATAATCAAATTTTCATGATTAAAAATTGTATAATCAACCAAAAATCATGAAACAAGATCCATCATACTCAAAATCACACAAGAAACAAAACCATGGAAATTCTACACTAAATGGAGAGAGGGCATGGAATGTGCACCTTCAAGACAATGCACAGTAACTATCTTTTCCAGTGTTGTCAACCACCTCAGGCTATTCCAGCCAACTCCATCGGCTACAAAGCTCTCCATGGACACACGAGCGTCGTCCTAGCCTCAATTTCCTTAGACGACCACCTTTCCCTTTCTCTCCTTCACTCTCTATCTATCTCTCTCTCTCTCTCTCATTTGAATTTTCACAAAGAATGAGGAAATAATAAAAAGAAGAAGAAAAGGCGGAGTGAATAAGAAGGAGGAGGAGGCTTCATGAGGAAGGTGGTGGACATGGCTTACAAGGGAAGACAAAGCCAATTCATGGCTTACGTAGGACGTTTCACTCCCCTATATAGCCTCTCGTCCTCATAGATTAGTTGCATGCATGCCTAGCAACTCCACGTAGCCAATCGATCCACAATGAGAAACAACTTACACATGCTGCCACCCACACCACTGTTGCCACAACAACTACACAAACATGGTCATACTGAATCTACTATGCGGCCACAGGGAAAGCAAAAACCCCAACGAAATTAACTGTATTAAACCCAGTTGTGCCACCTTATTGCACTAGAAGAGTGAGCCACAAAGGTGCATCGTGAATTTGAGCCAAGTATTGTGACCATGCCGGTGGAACCCTACACGGTCCTCCTCTACCGGGTGCATGTAAGCACTCGAGGAGTCCCAATACGGTCACGACGAATATGGTGAATCCGGAGAAGAAGACTAGACTCGGAAACACCAAGGAAAGATGAGAAAGGATAAGGAAAGGAGTCGCCACCTAGTCTTTTAATGGAAAGACAAGGAAAACCAAACACACAAGAAAACCAAGAAGCTAACAAGATGATGAAAACATGTATGCTCCGTGCCTAATGGATGTGGTGCACGAATGAATGCGGGCTAGAGAAAGGGTAAGGATTCTGGTTACGCTTAGGGAAGGGGTTAGGTAACCCCGTGCACCCGAGAAACTCGGTCTTTCTGGGTTTCCTACTTGTCAATGGTCTAATGGGTGTGTGCTTGCCTATTCTGAATGCTCATGCTAAAGAATGACTAGAAAACATGCTAAACCAAAGAGAAGAAATGAAATAAAGGGAAGAAGTTAATCCAAGGGACAAATGTAGGCATTGAGAATGCCGTTTTACTATACGCCCTTAGGCGATGAGGAAAATCATGAAAATCGAGAAATTCTCGGAAAACATCACGCAAATCAGCTGAAACTCGAAGAAATCTGAGAAAATCAAATTGGAAAAAATAATGCTCTTTCGGGACCATGTCGGCTTTGTTTAAGCCTTTTATAGTACGCCCTCGGTCGATGGAAAGCTAAATCAAGTCAAAAGATAGGGAAATCGGAAAAAATCCGGGAAACGATGAGAAAAACAAACTTAAAATGTGCTAAAACGTGTGCACAAAGAAAGGAAAAAATACAAGAAAACATGCATGACAAGTGCAACAAAATGTGCGAAATGCATGCAAGAGTGTGAAAATGAAAATTTCCCGGGGCCTTTTTGCAAAAAAACCAAAATTCTACATGAAAACTGAAATTCTGATGTTAAATCATCAAAAAAACATAGAAAATCACATTTCATGTAATTTTGAAGAAATCTGGGATCAAATGTGCAAAACTATGCATTTTTGGTCAAAATAGGGGTTAAAATGCAATTATGCCATCAAAACATGCATTCAATGCAATTCTAAGGAAATTCAGAGTAAAATATGCAAGAAAATGAAACATGTAATTTTCAGGGGCAATTCAGTAACTTTACCCTAGAAAACAAGCATTCAGTGTGAAATCAGTAATGTTTAGGGGCTAAAAATGCAATTTAGCCAGAGAAATATGCATTCAGAAGAGTTTCTGTAAAGTTTAAGGGCTAAAATGCAATTTATCCAAAGAAAGATGCATTTAGAAAAGTTTTAGAAAAGTTCAGGGGCTTAAAATGTAATTTCACCAAAGAAAAATGCGTTCTGTGTTATTTTAATGAAGCTCAAAGATTTAAACGCAATTTAACTAGAGAATTATTCATTCAGAAGAGTTTCAAAAAACTACAAGGTCCTTTATGCAAAAATATTGAGCTAAAATGCATGAAAAGAAACTCTAGGGAGTTTTTATTAAACTTTAAAGCCTGGAAAAAATTATGTTGAAACATTAGGCGGCACATTGCAATATTTTCAATTAAAACTTTATTCAAACGATTTTTAAAAAATGACCAAGGACCAAAATGCAAGAGAAGGACCTATTTGTAATAATAATAAAAAGGATCTTAATGTAACAAATCAAAAGTAACAGAAGTTTATTAAAAGAAAAATATTTTCAATTTTTTTAAAAGGAAAAGCAGTGACGGCCGCTGATGACAGAGCTCCGCCGTCGAAGACCACCAGAGGGGTTGCAGGAGGCTTTCCATAGTCTGATCTAAGATAAAACCCCATGGGAAGCAAGAAGAGGAAGAAAGGGGATGATCCAACGGCTTGGATCGAGAATTTAACGGCGGGATTGGGCCTCCCACCTCCCTCACCGTCGAGGCACTCTGACGACTATCAATGAAGATGGGGGAAGCCCCAGATGCTGCGGCACGGCGATCCAAAGGTCCAAGAGGCTCGAAAAAGTGTTAAGGGACATTTCTTCTCATTCAGAGGCTTAAACGATGGATGATGGTGCGAAGTGGGCTCCGACTACCGTCGATGTCATCTTCTCCGGCAAGCTAGGTCGCGGGCGTGTTCCAGGGCTCGTGGCTCAGCTTCGGGAGTCTTGGTGTGCTTAGGGTGCGCCGTGGAGGCTTTCAGGAGGCTTTCGGGAGGCTTGGTGTAGCATGGCAGGGCTGGAGGTTCACGCCTCTCCTCTGACTCTGGTCGTCTTCCCAACCGACGGCGTCCTAGAGCAATTCCAGCGAGCTTCTCGTGGAGGCCTCCGCATCGATCAGAACGGGAATTGGAAGGGTGGAGAGGCAAAAGGGAGGCCAGGAGATGTAGACCTAGGGTTCTAGGACCAGGGACAAGCCCTGGACAACTCCCCCACCTAAATCGTCGGAAAACGGCGACAACGAGGCCTAAGGATTGATTCCGACCAGAGCAAAGCCTCTAGCGTGATTGGAATCAATCTAGGAAGACTGAGGAAGCTCTAGGAATCCAAATTCAAAGCTAAACAAGGCTGGAGGAGGGCGTACCTGGCCTGGCAACGTATGTTGCCTCTATTGCTCGCGAAAGTGGCCTGAACCCACGCTTCTCACCTCCGCGAGCTCCTCTCTCTCTATGGAATTCTCCCTCACTTCCCTCTCGCTCTGAATTCTCTATTTCTCTCTCATTTCCTCCTCCTTTTATATGCTGAACTCTGGCGACCCACTATTACAACCCACCACCACGTAACAGAAACCTAACGACCAGCTCACCAGTAAGCTCTTTAACAAACCAACAACTCCTAACAACCTAACGACCCCTAACCAACTTTTGTCCCCCCTGCACCCTCCATGTTATCCACCCACGCGCCGACAGTGATCAACGACTGCTCCTGCTCGCGGTGAGGCATCCGGTGGTTGGGGAAGACTCGAGCTTGGGAGTGTCGTGGCTGGGCAGTGGGCTGGAAGATGGATGGGTGTCTAGATGTGATGAGAATAGTGAAGAAAGATGGGTGGCTGGATGTTGGGTTCGTGTGGTTTTGGTGAAAAGCCAAGAGAGAGGGAAGTGGCTGCTGGGTGTATTTGGAGATGATTTATGTGTTGGTGAGGTGGAAGAAGAAGAAGAAATGGGTTGAGGAGTGGCTGTTGGTTGATGGGTGTATTTGGTTTGAAGGAAGAGGAAGAAATGGGTTGTGGTGTTGTGGGCTTTCATGGGCCCAAATGGGCTTGATGGGCCTAAGTGGGCCTTAATGGACATAAATGGGCCTTAGTGGGCTTTGGTAGTGTAACACCCCCGTGCTACACAACAGTATAAGAACTACCCAAACACAAATAAATGCAACCAAATAGCAGTATTAAAATAAATAAAGCTAACTACCCAGACCTGTGTGCGGCAAGTGTAG
>JAMKQA010036865.1:0-17175 GCA_024699735.1 Posidonia australis | reverse complement strand
AGACAGAAGTTGGCTCCAATGAGAGAGGCATGTAGGACAACTCTATCCCTATCACATAACTTGGAGAGGAGTTGAAGCATACACCTACCAAGCCCACATGTTCAAAGGGACTAGTCACCCCTTTTTATCAAGCAGAAAGAACAGCCACCCCTCAGCCTAGGTGTTTATTACCTTTGAGCCGGGATAGGGTAAGTCAGCATGTCGTTGAGGGGGTACAAGAAAAATGAATTATTGAAAAAAGTAGGTGTAGGGCCCTAGGAGTTTGGCATGGAGCCCATTGGTTGAGTGAGAGCCACCATAAACCTAGGGATCCTGGTAGCACCAAGTAAGTCGAGGACACAATCTAGTTCCTTGTAGCAGGCAATGAAGGCTTCCTCGGCGCTGAGGGCATATCTTCTATACACAATGCATAAATCTTGCTTCCATCTTTTAAATCTTGCATAAATCTATTGGCATTTAGCATTGGAGAATTCACCACCTTTGCATTTTGCATTGCTTTGCAAGGCGTTTGCTCGCATTCCAACCAGGGGCATGTCAGCTGCCTTTTGAGTTGGAATTTTGGCAAAAAGGGAATCTTCAAACAGGGGCATGTTAACTGCTCTTTGGTCGAAGTTAGGTCTTTGGCTAGGGGCATGCAAGCTGCCTTTCTAAGTCAAGAAGATCATGGGGACAATACTACTTTTGGGAGCATGCAGATGAGGCTTCTCACAAGCACAACAAGATAAGCATCTCAATTGACGTAAGCATGAAATTGGCTAACATGACAATAGCCCGTGGGTCTGCCATACTTCTTCCAGGGAAAGCAAGCTCTGTCTGCCTGAAGTGAAAGGCATGGAAAGTGGGTTCCCAGAATCTAGCCACAGCGCACAACAAGTGCCATTTCATTTCAACCGTGGCAATATTTCAACAACGGAGAGGACATGCCCCAAACCCGCAGTTGCTCACAGTCCTCAGCAATTAGTGCAACAATCAATGTTTGCAGAAATCAGAACAGTGCTTCAGATGCCTAGGTAGATATGATTTGGCAATTATGACAGTTATCTTATGGGCCCCATCACATACAAGCAGTGAAAGTACTTTAATTACCAAGGTCCAAAGTGCAGAATGGCTGCAGGAATTGCATTTTTGTCCTTCGCACTCTGCAGTTTACACAAGGCAAAAGGAAATGCCGAGAAAAGCAAATACACTCAGCCTTAAAAGTTCACCAGATGCAAGATTTGTATAAAGGGTGCGACAAATCATATTTGAGCAGAAGCCTGCAGGCACCCAGCGAAATATCAGATATCATAGCACAACAGCAATACAACAACCAAATATGTCCTGTTCCGAAGAATTGTAGATATGCCCCAACTTTAGCGAAACACGAAAACAAATCCAATTCAGATTAGCATTCCAGCAAGGTTCCTCCAGAGGATATAGCACATGCATCTCAACAAGCACCAGTTTCCATGTCACAGAGCTAGCAGCAAGCAGTTTTGCCTCCTAGTGTGCATCTGAGCTAGTTTCCCTCCTAGGGGACAATCCAGGGTTTATCGCTTTTGTTTTTTTGGGTTCTCGCTCCAGGCGGACGAGATCCATCTATCCCTTCTTTCCTTGGATTTTCATAGGTGCGAAATCCTTTTGTTTGACCTTTGACCAGGTGGTCAAGGTCCTTTCCTTTGCTTTCCTTGGATTCTCCTAGACGCGAGAACCTTGTCTTTGGCTTCTGACCGGGCAGTCAGAGTCGACCTTCGACCGGGAGATCGAGGTCGTTTCCTTGTCCTTTTCTTTGCCTTCTGACCAGGCGGTCAGAGTCGACCTTCGACCGGGCGGTCGAGGTCATTTCCTTTTCCATTTCTTGGGCTTCTGACCGGGCGGTCAGAGTCGACCTTCTTACCAGGCGTGAAATCCTTCTGCTTGGCTTCTGACTGGGCGGTCAAGTTCATATCCTGCCCTCTTGGATTTTTGCGGGCGTGAAATCCAGTTTGTTGACTGTGACCGGGCGGTCAATGTCATTTACCCTCTTGGATTTTCGCGGGAGCGAAATCCAGCTTGTTGACTTTGACCGGGCGGTCAATGTCATTTGCCCTCTTGGATTTTTGCGGGTGCGAAATCTAGCTTGTTGACTTTGATCGGGCGGTCAATGTCATTTGCCCTCTTGGATTTTCGCGGGCGCGAAATCCAGCTTGTTGACTTTGACCGGGCGGTCAATGTCGTTTGCCCTCTTGGATTTTTGCAGGCACGAAATCCAGTTTGTTGACTTTGACAAGGCAGTCAATGTCATTTGCCTCTCCTGGACTTTCGTGGGTGCGAAACCCAGCTTGTTGACTTTGACCGGGCGGTCGAAGTCTTTGGCTTCTCTCGGATTCCCCGGGCAGGAAATCCAGCTGCTTGACCTTTTGACCGGGCGGTCAAGGTCCTTATCCTTTCTCTTCTGGGTTTTCACGAGCGCGGAATCCAGTTGTTTGACCCTCTGACCGGGCGGTCAAGGTCCTTTTTTCTCTCTTCTCTTCCGAGTTTTCGCGGGAGTGAAATCTCTTTGTTTGCCCTCAGTCCATGCGGACAGGGCTCTCCTTCTTGTTTGACAAATGGGCCCACGAAATCTCTTTGTTTGCCCTTGGTCCGTGCGGACAGGGCTCTCCTTCTTGTTTGACAAATGGTATGTTTGTCATACCCCTTTTCCTTGGGCTGGTATCCCCAACTACTCGGTTGACAACCGTCATACTGTCTGGCGATCGGGATGACAAGACTTGATTGACTTGTCATATCCCGCCTTCTTAGGTTGATAACCTCAAAAATCCAACTTATCATTTTTTTACCGGTAGTTCCTTCTGTGTGCAGGATCTCTTCATCTTTTGCCTATCTGTAGACACCCCGATTTTGAGGTGACTCATAGATAAGCTTTCCAGATGTTACTTTAGATGTGGCAAACCTAATCCCATTAGCCAAACCAACCCCAACCTATAGCAGGCCCACATCCTAGTTAGAAATCCAGACAGGTAGGGGAGAGCACCAAGGTAGAGCACCAAGGTAGAGCATCTAGCTAGCTCACCAAGCAGGAGCACAGAAGTGGCGCCTCTAGCTGGAGTACTAGGCTTGCACACCTACATGGCGCACCTACTTGGCGCACAAAGGTGGCACGCAGCCACTTCTCTGGCTACTGGCTGCTGGCTTTCCACCTCCCATGGCTGTAACCTCCACCAACGAATATGCCTTGGAATCTTCCCAGGCTCTTCGTTTACGAGGTTGCTTGTATTCTTTAGGAGTTACCCTTGAGAAATCCTATATAAGGACCCCTATAGGCAACCATTAGGAGAGTTAGAAAACCTTGATTCAGCAATCTTGATCTAAGAAAGCATCTTAAGCAAGCCATATACTCTTTCCAGCAACCTATTCTCGTTTTCTGGAGTATTCCCTTGCATTCCAAAGCACCTTCAGCCCTTCCAAAGCAACAAGGACCATATTATCTTGGGTTCTCTAAGAAGAAACACCTTGGACAAGGTAGGTTCCTCTCTTCTTGTTTTCATTTTTAAATCTTAGTTCTTGCATTGGATAAAGTATGCCTTAGACTTCATATATAATCTGATTTTTGCTATTTACATGAGAGTCCTATGATAAGATTGTTTGTTTCCTATGTGAGATACTCTGCATGTAAATCTTTAAGATAAAAATCTGCACCTTGTTATTCCTATGAGTTGTTTTCCTTTTCTATTTCTTTACACAATGAACCATGATTCATGCACGTATATATTAGGAATTGTGTAGTAGATATGTTCTTCATGTATCCATCACTTGCATATAATGGCTAAGCTCACGCACTCATTTCTTATGCTTTAGAATCTCATGCAAGTATCTTCAGCCATGAACCCATGATTTGCCATGATTAAAAACTAGTGATAAAAGACATTCACTTGTTAGTATTTCATCATGTTTTTTTTTAGTCTCTTGCCATCTGTATAAACAAATCTGGGTTAAGAAAATAGCTTATCTCTGAATCTGGACTAGATTCTGGATCAGACTGCAATCTGATTCAGATTTTTTGAGGAGCACCAATCTGGCGCACTAGAGAGGCGCACCTCACCAGAGCACCACTCTAGCGCACCATTCTGGTGCACCAGACTGGTCAGAGAGCAAATCACCCTCTTTTGCATCCTCATCTGCATGTTTTCCCAAATGACTTTGGGTCTGATTCTTTAGGCGATGATTCTCTGATATTTCATAATTTCGCATGCATGATTTCAACCTCAACTGATATTGTTTTCTAAGACATTGTACACTTTGTATCTTCAGTCCATGGTTCAACATCTGGTAGGCTGATTGCACTTTGCTCCTCTATGGAGATTCTATGCATCAGCCCATGATCCTATGACATGGCTGAACCTTGTTTTCATTCAGCATGAGTAGGATGTGGCCTTGTGTGAGACGACTAACCCTTGAGCACAAGATCCATGAGCTTCTCATACTTGCATGTCTTTCATTTTTAAAGGATATTTTTCATTTTTACAAGGACTTTACATTGCATGACTTTCTGGAATGCCTTTATATGACATTGCATTGCATGGCTTTCTGGTATTTTCCTTGGCACATCTTTCTGGCCCACATAGGAGCACCTAAGTGGCGCACCCGACTGGAGCACCAGTCTGGCGCACCTAACAGGCGCATTAGCCTGTTTTCAGTAGCACACAACAGGTTTTCACATGGTTTTTAGCATGATTTCATGCTTCGATTTGCTTTTAGTTTTCTTTGGTTTTCTTCCTTGATATACCAGGAAGACCCAATTCTATTTTCAAACCTTTTGTGCATGTTAGATCATACATTGCATGTAGTAAAGCAAGGATGAAAAAATCGCTCAAAAATACTTAGAACCTTGATCTTACTTATGCAATATCTTTGCATCGACACTTGACCCAATATATGAGCGATATTTCTGAGCATTAGGACACACCCCTGCACTCCCTGCACCCTTTATTTTAGCATAAGACACCACTCACCTAGCATGGCATGGCATATCGCCCTCGGGCGTACAGTAAAGTTTGGAAAGCCGACATTTCATAAGCAACTGAGAAACCTATAGAAAGACCGATTTTTCGGGCGCACGAGGGTGCCTAATACCTTCCTCGTGCGTAACAGGGATCCTTACCTATTTCTGGTTTACAAAGACCTTTTCCATTGGTTTTTTATATGCATGATTTAAATGATTCTTTTATGGTTTCCTCGTCTTCCATTTTAATAGATTAGGTGGCGACTCCTGCATTTTTATTTTATTTTTGCCGTGACTTTGCTGATCCTCGTGTATTTGGCCTTTCGCACCAAGCCCGAGGCTGTCGCCGGCATGGTTACACTATCACATCAGCATCGCATCATCTTGCAAGCACCCATTCTTTTGGTTTTTAGCATCAGCTTCGCATCGGCCTTCAATACTGGCTCTTGCATTTTGCATCTTGCATTAGCATCATGCATCCCTAGCATTTAGATCAGCAGTTGCACGCATTTCGCATTTGCATTTGGCAACAAGTCATGACTTTCTGTGCATCCGCCGAATAAGTGACTTACAGCCTACAGCAAACACCATCCTCTTGTAACCTCAAAATGGGGGTATCTTGTCAACCCTGAGCATCGGTCTTGGTTCCTTTCGTCCCTCGACTTCACTCAGGGAGAGGCATCTGTAGACACCCCGATTTTGAGGTGACTCATAGATAAGCTTTCCAGATGTTGCTTTGGATGTGGCAAACCTAATCCCATCAATTAAACCAATCCCAAACCTATGAAAGGCCTACAGCCTAATTAGAAATCCAGACAGGTAGGGGAGAGCACCAAGGTAGAGCATCAATGTAGAGCATTTAGCTAGCTCACCAAGCAGGAGCACAGAAGTGGCGCATCTAGCTGGAGCACCAGGCTGACACACCTACATGGAGCACCAAGCCGCCGCGCAACCACTTCTCAGGCTGCTGGCTTTCCACCTTCCATGGTTGTAACCTCCACCAACGAATATGCCATGGAATCTTTCCAGGCTCTTCGTTTACGAGGCTGCTTGTATTCTCTAGGAGTTACCTTTGAGAAATTCCTATATAAGGACATCCATAGGCAACTATTTGAGCCGCTTCCCTTGATGATCTAACCTGAAGAGCTGATCTTATCATCTTAAGAAGATCTAGTGCGAGCTATCTGCTGTTTTCTGCAATCCACTCTCTTTCTCTCAAGCACTCCCTTATATTTTGGAGCATTGCCAGCCCTTCCAAAGCAACTAGGATCCCATTATCTTTGATATCTCAAGAAGGAACACCTTGGGAGGTAGGTCTTCTCTTTCCCTTCTTCTTTAATTTCTTCTCTAGCACCAAGATAAAGCATGCCTTGAACTTAACATATAATCTGATTTTGCTGTTTATAATAAAATGTTGTTTTCATATACAAGATGTTTTGCATGTAGGATCCATATGTTAAAAATCTACATCATGTAATTCCTATTTCTTTATACTGGGATCCATGATCCATGCACATGTATGCTAAGATATGCAATAGAGATGTTCTTGACGTATTCATCACTTGCATATGGGCTGTCAAGTTTATCTCCTCACACATGTTCTTCAAGATTTCGTATAAGCATTTCTACCATAAACCCATGATTTATTTTGCTTTTTAATCAAATAAAAGGAAAAGGTTTTCTATTCATTTTCATCTCATCATATTTCTGTTCATCATTTGCATAACTGGCTTAATAAAAAAGAAATCACCAGTCTCTCGATCTGAACCAGAATTCTAAATCAGAGTGTAGTCTGATTCAGATTCTCTCAGGAGCACCATTCTGGAGCACCTATATGGCACACCCGAGTGGCGTACCAAATCAGAGCACCACTCTAGTGCACCATTCTGGTGCACCAGACTGGTCAGAGAATAGATCACCCTATTTTGCATCTCCATCTACATGTTTTCCCGAATAGTTTTGAGTCTGATTCTTTCAGTGCGATTCCTTGGTATTTCATGATTGTGCATACATGGTTTCAGCTTCAAATGATGTTGTTTTTCAGTCATTTTACCCTTTGGATATTCAGTCCATGGTTCAACATCTGGTAGGCTGATTGCACTTTGCTCCTCTATGGAGATTCTATGTATCAACCCATGATCCTATGACATGGCTGAACCTTCTTTTCATTCAGCATGAGTAGGATGTGGCCTTGTGTGAGACTACTAGACCTTGAGCACAAGATCCATGAGCTTCTCATACTTGCATGTCTTTCTTTTTTAAAGGATATTTTCCATTTTTACAAGGACTTTACATTGCATAACTTTCTGGAATGCCTTTATATGACATTGCACTACATAGCTTTCTGATATTTTCCTTGGCACATCTTTCTGGCCCACATAGGAGCACATAGGTGGCGCACCCGACTGGAGCACCAGTCTGGCGCACCTAACAGGCTCATCAGCCTGTTTTCAGTAGCACATAACAGGTTTTCGCATGGTTTTTAGCATGATTTCTTGCATCGATTTGCTTTCAGTTTTCTCTGGCTTTCTTCCTTGATATATCCAGGAAGACCCTTTTCTGTTTTTAGCCATTTCTATGCATGTTAGATCATACATTGCATGTAGTAAAGCCAGGATGAAAAATCGCTCAAAATACTTAGATCCTTGATCTTATTTATGCAATATCTTTGCATCGACACTTGACCCAATATATGGGCGATATTTCTGAACATTAGGACACACCCCTGCACTCCTTGCACCCTTATTTTTAGCATAAAACACCACTCACTTAGCATGGCATGACATATCGCCCTTAGGGTACAATAAAGGTTGAAAAGCCAACATTTCATAAGCAGATGAGAAACCTATAAAAATACCGATTTACTGGGCGCACGAGGGTGCCTAACACCTTATTCGTGTGTAACAGGGATCCTTACCCATTTCTGGTTTATGACCTACTTTTCATTGGCCTATTTGCATGATTTATATGGTTTTCCTCGTCTTCCATTTTAATAGACTAGGTGGCGACTCTTTCGTCTTTATTTTATTTTTGCCGCTCCACATGTATTTGGCCTTTCGCACCAAGCCTCGAGGCTGTCACCGGCATGGTTACAGTGACCCCTGGATTTTCCTGTTTTAAAATTGCATTGTAAATATTGCACATTTTGTCCAACTTAACTTTTACTTGCATTTTCAGTCCTATTCATGCATGTTTTATCATACTTAAGCCCCAGAGATCATGTTTTCTTTGCACTTAAGTCCTGAGCTTTTGCATTTTGCCCCCAGAGTTCTCTGAAAAGAGTTTCCTTTGTACAATTTGCATTTAAGAACTTAAAGTTATCCATAATTACACTAATCATGTGAAAATCATAAGTTTTATCACATTTTGGTCATGAAATTTTGTAAGTCAACCCCTGAACTCAATCTATAATGTTTTTTGGACAGGAATATTTGTACCCAGGCCTCTGAATTTTTTCTTAAATCATTAATGATAGTTTTAATTGCATTTTAAATCACATTTTAATATGTTTCCCATTTATTGATCACATGTGCATGTAAAATCATCACCTGAATAAAGTTTTCATTAAAAAACCTTGTTTGCAATATAAATGAATATTTGATTTCACATTTTTGTCAGACTTGCACCCAATGTGGGAATTTTGCACAGTAGACCCTAGGTTTTCAAGAAATTACCAAAAGTACAATTTTCACACATGTCACATCACATAGCCACATTTTATTTAAATTCTACATCCTAGCATCAAGATAAGACTTTTAAAACACATTTTTAACCATGAACTTTCCCTTTCTGTGAATTTTGCACATTAGACCCTGAGTTTTTAGGGAATTATTTAAGTACAATTCTCACATCCAAGTGTCACATTTTCCTTTGGTCCATGATCTATACACTAGGATAGAAGTTTCTGAATGTATTTTAATCCAGTTTTCATCCTTTTTTGTGAACTTTGCGTTTTGGTCCCTATACTTGTCCTTTATTGTTTTTACATTGTTTTATTGTTTCAAGACCTTTTCTTTTGCATGTTTTCTTTTTCCTAACATTTTTCACACATTTTGGCATATCTTAGACCATGCATTATCCCCATGCATGCATTTATCATATTTGACCACTAAAATGACCAAATTACCCCTATATCATCAATTCATGCATGTTAGTTATTGCACCAAGTCATGCATAATATCCGTCCAAAGCATTCCTTAGCATCTTTTACCCATTTAAGTACATTTTCATGCATTCTACATAATTGTTGCTGTATTTGCACATCAGTCCCTCTTTTTTGAATAAGTCTGCATTTCATGCATTCTTCTATGGATTTTTTCTTCTACCTGTCTTCAGATTCCTTCATTTGATATTTGATTTGACTATCTTTATTCTATATTTTCAGATTTTTCAATTTGATTTGGATTTCATTACCCGAAGGTGCATATTAACAGGCCGGAAGGTCGACATTGGCCCCACTACGGATTATTTTCCCTTTTTGATTTTCGCGACTTTTTCCATGATTCCGATAATTTGGGTTGACCCTACTTTCTATCTTTTTGACCTTAGTACGGTTTTCTGGACTATTCTTTACAAAAACATCGTTATTTTATGTGATTTTCTTCTCATCTCACCATTCGCTTATTTTATGTGGATTGCTTTGCAATTTTCCGGTTTGGATTTCTATGGTGTTTTCTGCACTCTTAATGATTTGGGTCTGTTGTATTTTTGATCCCCTTGACATCATTATAGTTTCCTGAACCATTCTTTACAAAAACATCGTCATTTTATATGAATTTCTTCACATGTCACAGTTTTCCTATTTTATGTGGACTTCTTTGCAGTTTTCCCACCTTGATTTCCACGATGCTTTCTTTGATTCTGATGACTTGAGTCAGTTGTATTTTTGACATTCTTGAGACCTGTATGATTTTTCGAGTTATTCTAGCCAAAAACCTTGTCATTTCATGTGACTTTCTTTGATTGTGTCATACTTTATAATTTCATCATTTCATGTGGATTTCTTCGTAGTTTTTGCGTACCGTCTTGCACCTCCATCAAGTCTTCTCTTGGCATTCATATTAGCATGATTAGAGCACAATCTAGGCATAGCAAACATTCATACAGCCTCTAGCAAGTGAATTAGACTAGAAAGATCAAGTTTCTCGGGCGTACGGGGGTGCCTAATACCTTCCTGTGCGTAATAGGAATCCTTACCCATCCTCTGGTTAGTAGACATCTGGCCTTCACGTTAGTATCTCATTCATCCACTTTATGTGATTTGTTTGTGGTTTTCCTCGTCTTTCCCTTAAAAGATTAGGTGGCGACTCCTTTTCTTTTCCGTTTTTATCTTATCTTGCACCCTCACCATCCTGGCATGGCTGTGGCCTCCTTCCTCTGGCACGACCCCACGTCGGATCTCCTGGGACGAGCATGGTCACACTGCTATTGGTTTGTATTAATATCTAAAACACTGATCTTTGTTTGTGGTGATGATTTTTGAATGAACACTTGAACTAAAACATCACTTATTCCATTGATTGTCATTTAAACTAATTACAAAAGATATAACACTTGAAGAAATACAACATAGTTCAAGTGCTTGTCATTACGATTGAAATGGATAGAAAAAGGGCAAAAACTATAAGTATATGTAAATACAACTTTTTAACTTCTACAATATATATCTTTACTTTATCACATTTTCCTTCAATTGTAGCTAGTTTCTTCATGATTAACTCGTCCATCGCAATATTGTTGGAAGTTTCTTTACCTTCAATCCACTAAAAGAAATCATATGTTGAAGATATATCCTACAATATGAAGAACAACCCCTCGAGGAATTTTTGCAAACACGTTTTAAGCAAATTCATCTCCTTCTTACTCTCCATCTTAGGCACCTTCAAAATCTCCTATTTTCTGAACCGTCCTGGAAAGACTTATACAGCCAACATAGCTTGTTGCAATGACATCTCGATGGTTGGAGGCCGTGTCCGATGGAGGATAAATCCATTCTTGTGGACGTAGTTGTTGGAGAGGAAGAAGAGGAACAAGAGGAAGTTGATGAAAGAGAAGATGAGGATTTAATGGGTGTATGGGATAATCCTTTGTTGGTGGCCACTATGGAGGAATAAGAAGAGGAACGAGAGAAGATGAGGAAGGAGAATAAGAGTTGATGGCTTCTATGCAAAATTTATAGGGACAATAAGTAATTTTAGGAGAAACTAATGTTGCATCTTGACGCTATTTGAAGCTAGACTAACTAAAGTGTATACAGGTAAGATTTTCAAGTTATTAAGTGTATATTAGGCAATGGCCTCTCTACCTTCAACTTTGCAATAGAGCCAGGATTTTTACACCTTAAAATATTGCAATAGTCTCACAATCTATTGTATTATTCTTTGTAGCTTCTAGTTAATAGGTCCACTACTTTTTGTTTCATCCTCTAGTTTTTTGACTTGCCCACATCCAAACAAAGTTCTCTATGTATAGTGGTCTTTAGTGCTTTTGCTTTCCAATTGGGGTCATCCCTTATACTCTCCAAATAACATTTTGCTAACCAAGAGGTGGTAGCTAGTTTGTTTTCCATGCCTCTAGTGCACTTATGTGTTGGCTACATTGCCTTTATCTGGAATGTATGCTCACTCAACATCCAAGACGCATAGACTCTATACTTACAATTCAATTCCTTACATCTGATAGTAACTCTCTAAGATATGTTCTTCAAAAAGGCAAGATTACACCCTTGCAAGTTGTTTACATGTCTTACAACATTTCTAAAGGCTTAGGAGATGCATATGTCGTCCCAACTTCTAATGTGGGATTTTTAATATCATAAACTAGGAAGTTGTTAGTAGAATCTTCCTCCACTTGCTTTCCCTTCGGGCTTCTTCCTCCAATTCCTCAAATGAAGCCTCATCATCGTTAGACTGACAATCTAGTGAAGTAACCTCTTCACGCTTCACATGATTTGGTGATGTAATCTCTTCAATCACTATTATGTCGATATGGATGACTGGATCTTCCTTGCTTTTCTCAAACATGGTAAGTATCTCCTGATCACCTTCACCAAATAAAACAAGGTTATTTTCTAGAGTCATGCCAGGTAGCTTATAATAAATAGTACTCCTTGGATTTATCTCTACATCTATTCATAGCCCTTGTATCTCAAAATACGACTTATGATTATGGTCTAAATGTACACACTCAACTACTACTCCATTCTTGTATATTTTTTGAAACCATCATCCACAAAAACTCCTCAAAGTGAATATGAAATTCATACAACATAGAACCCATTTGGACACTATTCAAACTGAAAACAAAAATCTAGGCAGAGAGGGAGAGAGTCACCGTCAGGCACAGGTGTTACAGATCATGTCCAATGGCAAGCCTCCATAGAGATCACCGTCAGGTTGGAGGCTCGTTACTGGACATGATCTCTATGAAGGCTTGCCACTGGACACGATCTGTAACACCTATGCCTGATTATCTAGAATTACTGTAAACCATGGAATATTTGTAACATTTGTGTAATATGGTTTATTAATGGATAATCCGTGTGTTCTTGGCCAAGTGTGTGTGTTCCTCTCTCTATAACGCCCTGACGCTACACAATAGTACAGATACTACCTTAAAGCAAGTTAATTAAATCTAAACTAACAGAATGAAACAAATAATTAAAACCAAACACCGAGACTCGTGTGTGGCTAAAGTGGCTCCGAAACAAGATACCAAGACAATATTGCACCTCCACCTATGCACTTGAGACAAAGCAAACAAAAACCACGCGTGAGTGACGTCAATGTCACCTAGTACGTGCCCCAAAAGCTGGCAAAACCATACACAGTTACAAAACTTTGAGAAAACCACGAACACCGAAAAGGCAACACACACAATTCGGTAAAACCAACATAAGATGCCATTTCAAAACTTTCTTTTGTTTTCTTTTAAAACCTCATGTTCATTAGCAAGTCTTTATATGCAAATTAGGAAGCAATTTTCATTTAGACTTCCAGCCCAAAACACAATTCATATCATTATCACAAATCACAATAAACCAAGGTTGAAAACTAGCTCAACCACAAATCTCAATCCATATTTCAAAAACTAGTTGTATCACTCTGGCCACAGCTAATCGACATGGCCACAAGCAGTTGGCGAAGCTCCATTAGGGGTGGGCACGGTTCGGTTTGGTTCAATTTGAGACAAAACCACAAACCAAACCATATAATTCAGTTTGAACAATTTTCAAACCGAACCGAACCATTTTATCTATTGAAACCAAACCATTCAAAATTGGTTTGGTTCGGTTCGGTTTGTGGTTTAACCATTTAATAAAACGTATATAAAAAAAATAAAATGTTGATAGTGAAAAATGAAAGAATATAACTAGACATGAGATAAAATGACAATAACCACATCTAATACTGTGAAATTTAAATAGAAATGACGATTCCTAATAATATGAAATTTTCATGTATCATGTTATGATAGAATTGCAATAATGAAGTTTATCGACTACAAGAATCAAATATAAAACAGTCCGGTAAAAGATATATACGAATGACCAAAAACGTTTTTATTTAACTTCCCATAACAATCAGTTAAAAAAACAACCTAGTAAAAGATACATAAGAATGACTATGATTCGAGCCATGGTCCTAAAAGATACATAATTATATTCTTTTAAATATTTAATATAAATATTAACATATATAGTTTATATTGGATTCAGTTCAGTTCGGTTTGGTTAAACCGTCCTTGAAACCATAAACCGAACCATATGGTTTGGTTTGGAGATATTCCAAACCAAACCAAACCACTGAATTTGAAAAACCGAACCGAACCACTAAAAATGGTTTGGTTCGGTTCAATTAATTGGTTTGGACGGTTTGGGTACCCACCCTAGGCTCCATCCCCGACCACACTATAGTGTCACGGTGAATCACCCTGCGTAGGAGTTCAACTGCCCCAACCATAGCCTCAAAAGCATACCCTCACTAGTACAAGCACGGAGTATGTCCTCACTACGCCTTGGTGCCCGAGTACTTGGGGACTCTAATGCTAGACCCGACCAATACCAGTACTGAGGGTAGTCTGGGTCTACAATACTCTAGGTCCAATAGTACCACCACAGTCTTGAGGCTCCCACCTCGGACCAAAACAAGGCAACCACAACAAAGGACACGTCCTCGATATCTCAAGAGGTCTCACTACCCTAGTCGACAAGTCCCGGCCTAGATGTGGTTCCTACAAAATCTCAGAAATCTCTTTTGCAACTATATGCAACTTACTTTTCAAATCACATTTCAAAACTATTTTTCTTTCATAAGAAATCATTTAAAATCTCAAAATCATTATCTACATTCCTCATTATAATGGTCCTCAAAACCACAATTTCACCCCTTTATGGGTCCATTATCATTTACTTAAGCATTTCCCATTTCTCAGGAAATCCTCCATATTTATTTCCACATATTCCATATTTAACATTTCATGGAAATCACTATTAAAACATTGTTTTCACATAAATCATCCCATACATCATTTTCATGCATTTAACACATTCATCATGCATTTATCACATTTAATCATCATTTTACAAAATATTCAACAACATTGATCTAGGTCCTGATTCGACACACTGAATAGGATCTGGTAGACTGAAAATCCCTGATTTGGTCAACCGAAACCTTTTGATTGCCTGAATCTCTATTAGTATATCAGTTCTCCTACCAAAATGATCGACCGAACTTAGCCAGTCATCCAAAATCTCCTGATTTGATCGATCGAAACCCTTTAGTCGTCTGAATCAGTAGTTAAGGGGAGCCTAACTGAGGCATTTTGGCATCCAACTCAATTCGGCATGCCATTTTTTGTGATTGCAAAAAACCCAAGCCTCCACATGTCGTCTCTTCTCCTAACCTAGGAATGAGGTGCAGATCCAACCAGCATTCCTCATAAATTACAAGTAAAACATGGGGTGTAGACCTCCAAATCTACTTTGAAACCCCTCAATCCATTCACTAAACCAATAAGCATGCTGCTCTATAGAGAATCACAAAGACACAAAGCACATATGAAGCTACTGTAGCATGCATTTGATTCAATCCATAAAACCCCACGAAATCAACATAAAATAGCAAGATCTCAACACATACATACTTCCCATCACATTTCCATCTTTCTCCTATTTTTACATGATTTCTACATCATTAATCATGATTCAATCACATGAACTCTTAAGCCCTAAACATTGAACAAAGAAGAGAGGGAACACGTACCTTACTCTCGCGAGCCCCGTGAATCTCCAATGTAGCTCGTCCTCTAGCTCAAGGCTCTCCTTCTCTCCCTCACTCGGTTTACCTCTGATTGCTTCACCTCACCTCCTTCAGTCCTGGCCTTCCTCCTCCTTGCGTCAAGCTTCCTTAAATCCTCATCGCCTTGCCTGCAACATCCCGGATTCCCACCGGTCATCCTTGCTGGCCTCTCTGCCAAAGAAGGGATGGAGCATGTAAACCTCCCCTTTAGGGCTCACGAGTTTCAGGTAGAAAAATCGAAGCTCACGGGTAAAGGGTTGGGTTCTTGACCAAGACCGAGTCTCAAGTGGGTCACACCCTTAAGCATGAGTCCCAAAGTGCACATACAGGCCCACAAAAGCTAGAGAAGTCACACAACCAGGGAAACCAAAGACACAAACACACTAGGAGAGATCACGACAACAAACACAACATTTGATTATCCATTATGAACCATATCCAAATAATACAATAAATTCCATGATTTTACATTAAATAGAAAATCAAGCACAGATGTTACATCATACCCCCTCAAAAGAATTTTGTTTCTGAAATTCACTAATAAAACAATTAGGGCTATCGAAACTGCATGTCTGCCTCTCGCTCTCAAGTTGCCTCTTCAACACCGTGGTGCTACCATTGAACCAATACAAGAGGTATCACATTGTTCCTGAGGACCTGTTCCTTTCTATCAAGGATCTACACAACGTCCTCTACCATGGACAAGTCTTCCTACAGCTCACCTGGCTAAAATGAAATCGCTTGGGATGCGACAGCCAAACACTTGCTCAACATCGAGACGTGAAACACACTATGCACGCCCAAGAGCTCTGGAGGCAATTCCAACTGATAGGCCACTTTCCTGACCCTTCTAGCTATCTTGTAGGGTCTAATGTAGCAAGGACTCAGCTTTCCCCATTTCCCAAATCTTGCCATGCCTTTCGTTGGTGACACCTTTAGAAAGACGAAGTCTCTAACTTCGAACTCCAAAGGTCTACGCATCCAATTAGCATAACTCTTCTGTCTTCATGTAGCTGCCAGCCTATTTCTGATCATGTCCACTTTTTTTGCATACTATTGCACAATCTCTGGGCCCATGAGCTGCCTCTCGCTTACTTCATCCCAACAGGTAGGTGCCCTACAAGGTCTGCCATACAGAGTCTCGTACGGTGCCATCCCGATGCTTGAGTGATAGCTGTTATTGTAGGTGAATTCAAATAATGGAAGATGATCTTCCCAGCTCCCTCTAAAGTCCAAAGTACAGGCCCTCAACATATCTTTCAAAGTCTAGATAGGCCTCTCAATTTGCCCGTCTGTCTGAGGGTGAAAGGCTGTACTGTAATGCAGAATGGTGCCAAAGGCCTCTTGTAATGCTCTCTAGAATCTAGATGTAAACCTGGTGTCCCTATCAGATACAATGGACATTAGAACTCCATGTAGTTAGACTATCTCAAACACGTACAACTCTATCAACTGAGATAATGGGAGATTCACCCTCAAGGGTAAGAAATGTGCTGACTTTGTGAGATGATCCACGATCACCTAGATGGCATCGTTTTCCTCCTGGTCATAGGCAGTCTTTTCACAAAGTCCATTGATACATGCTTCCATTTCCAAATCGGAATATCCAGAGGTTACAACATTCCCTTGGGCTTCTGGTGTTCAATCTTGACCATTTGGTAGGTTGCACACCTCATCACATGTTCAACTATCTCTTTCTTCATTCCAGGCCACCAAAAATTTCTCTTCAAATTTTTGTAAATCTTGGTGCTTCTAAGATGAATCACATACTTAGACCAACTGCTTCATGTGACGGCCATGCTCCTGTGACTGTAGATTGATCTTGATGTGCTTGTGAGGAGTCTCATCTGCATGCTCCTAATAGAAGTACTGTCCCTTTGATCTGCTTGACTTAGAAAGGCAGCTGACATGCCC
>JAMKQA010036864.1:0-32133 GCA_024699735.1 Posidonia australis | reverse complement strand
ATTAAATAAAAAGAAGGAAAAATATATAAAATCAAGTACAAATAATGAATTAGATAATTATTTAGAATCTCCAATTGCTTTTAGTGATTTAGAAATAGATAACTTAAATATATTAAAGTGGTGGTCTACTACAGCTATTAGGTTTCATATAGTAGCAAAAATGGTAAAAGATTTACTAACGATTCCGACGTCAATTGTGGCATCAGAATCTGCATTTTCTACAGGAAAAAGAGTATTAAATGATAAAAGATATAGATTATCAGAGAAGTTTGTAGAATCCTCCATATGCTTAAAAGATTGGTACGATGCGGTTGACCGTCTTCAGGGATTAAGCTTGAATTCTAAATCAGAAGAAGACGATGATGCAACATCAACTTCAACAGACAGAACATACTCCACAAATGAATAATTATTGATGTAAAATTTCAAAATAAAAAATGTAAAAAAAATAATGTAAATATATTTTATATTTTTTTATGTAAAAAAATGATGTATTTCAAAGATTTTTTTATTACTAAAAAATATTTTTAAAATTAATTTTAGACCTAATGGACCGACCTGATCCACAGATGGACCATGGGTCGTGTCAGGCCCATGATCTCCAAAAGGAGGCCCGACCTTGCCCAACCTGGCCCGATCGGAACCGTTTTCCTCCTCTAATCGCAAGTGGTTCACAAAAAAAAAAAAAAATCAAAACTTTTGGTCGTTGGTCCATTACGAGTCAGAATACAGTAACATGTTATTGCGTCTTTCAATTTTATTTTAATTAGGATTTCGTATATCAAACTACAAGGATTAGCGTCGCAATTGAATCGTACATTCTATCCTTGATATTAAGAAACTTTTATTTTCCTTTTCCTTTTCTTCCCGTATACACACACATATATATGAAAGGCTTTTATTTCCCTTCTCCTTTTCTTGCCGTGTACACACACATGCATATAAAAGGTGTTCTTCCTATTTAGTTGCAATGAAATTTCAATATTATAGGGATACCCTACCACCGAGACCTCCAACTCCACCTCGGGCACGGTGGTGGTTTGTCCGCAAATAAATAGAACCTCAAGGTAAGTTCCATAAAGAACCCATCCCACACTAGGCCACAACCTCCAGATCGATGAAGTCATAGAAGTCATCAGATCTAAATTCCCGAAGCCTTGTCCTAAAGCCCAGCAGTATCCAGTGGTAACAATAATAATCACTCGCGAGCTTCACTAAATTCCGCCTCATTTCGTCCCAATTTCTTCTCTCCCTCCCTCCCTCCCTCCCCACAAACAACTCCAAACCAGACCTCGAGGGTTCTCCCTCTCCCTCATCGACTTCCACCTCCTCCCCTCACTCTCGTCTTCCTCTCGCTGCTCGCCACTCGCTGGATTCTAGAGGGGTGGTACGGGAATGGCGCAGAAGCTGCAGCAGCAGCAGCAGCAGCAGCTCCTCAAGGAGGTAGGATCGAAGCTGGAGGCGCCGCCAGCTTCGAAGGATGCGCTCGTCAAGCTCCTTAAGGTAAGAGGGAGCTGTTCTGGGGTGAATTTTGTTGGCGGAGGGTTTTCACTTGGTGGCTCCGTTGTGGTTTGGTAGGGTGCCCTATTTTCATGTCGGAATTTGGGTTGGTGTGGGGTTTGAATTGCGGGGCGCTAGGGTTTGGGGCGGTGTGGGGAGTGTGGTTATCGGGAAGGGCGGGGAATTTTGGTGGAAGGTGTTGGAGCTGGGACTGTTTTTATTTCCTGTGGTAGTTGAAGGTATTGATAGTGGTGGTCGGGAAGTGTTGGCATGTCTCTGATTGTGTGAATGAAGTGGTTATTTGAGAGAAAGGTTGCATTTTTATCACTTCTGTCTTCGTTAGGTTAATATTAGTGTGGGCATGTCCTGATTGTGTGAACGAAGTGGTTATTTGAGTGAAAGGTTGCATTTTTATTATCTTCCTGTCTTCATTAGGTAAATTTTATCTGATTTTCCCTTTTTTGGTATAATTGGAGTTAGTGAGTTTTTGAGCTTGTTATTTAGCTGCTGCTTTTAGTGTTTGAGCTGGTTTTTCGTTTTATATTTTGAAGTGAGTTTTTTCTTAAATCTCTTTAATATTTATTTATATATTGATCATATGAAAAATCTAAACATTAGATATTAATCTAAATTGTCTACAGAGACTGCAGATCTAAAATTAAGTCAATCCAAGACTTTTAGCTTAATAGTTTGACATGTAAAAATTCAACTGTTTCATATTAACTCGTAAAAAATATGATTCTATGAATACATTGTTTATTGACATATAAATTTCAAAATCACTTCATTTTTAAATGATAAATATCATGATGAATATTGATCAAATCCTCCGTTTAGATTTCACATCTAATGGATGGATTTTAAGATATGCATATAAATTCATGATTCATAGACTTAGTTCTATTTAGAAATTTTTATCTACCTATGATACTTATAATTGAAATCTTGAAATTAATTGGTTTTTTGTATGTTGGTGTTATATATGACATAGATCATATCCTATGGTTGAAAATTTGATAACTTACGGATTATGAAATGACATAAGGGTTTACTTTACATAAAATGAACCTAATGAGCCCCTAGGTTCATTTTATCTTTTCCATATATATATATATATATATATATAAATATTTAGAAAGGTCTGTCCTTACTTTTAGGTGGTGACGTCTTTGATCTTGTCTGTCTATCATAAAGATCATTCAATGATTTAATTTTGATCAACCAGAAATCATTTTCAAAAATTATCTAAAATTTTCATTTTAAAATTCAAAATCCCTTCCACTCAATTATTAGCATCATTGACCTCACCATTAGATGTGAAAAAAAAAAACCACTCAGATGGCAACATCGAATTCATTATCGAGACGTCGAGTAGATCCAAAAGTAGGAATATGAGGAGAAGGTATTATTGAGGAGTGAGAAGGTATAGGTTGTCCTTTTGTAGATAAGGGGAGCATCCAATGCCAATTCCACGAGTGTTGCAACAGAGGGATTGGAAGACAGTATTGCTGGCACATGGTTGGAGTGAGAAGAAATGGGAAAGGAAGCGGGAATGGCAATAACATTAGCACAACTCCTCCTCCACCCTTCCCTCAACACTTGCCATAGTCCTGTCTTCCTTCCCTCCCGTCGCTCGACGCCCTCCCCTTTTTCCCAATGTGGCCTTATCCTCCTCCCTTTCAGTGGGTCTCACCCTCCCTTCAATGCCTATCGCATTGTCCTCCTCCCTTCCCATAGCCCAATGCCCTCCCCCTCGAAGACCTCTCCTCCCTCTCTTGACACCTTCCCTTCCACGTTCGTTGCCTCCTTGTCCTCCTCCCCTTTCGTTGCGTTCCTCCCACCCCCGTCGCCCTCCCCTTCCTTTTGGTCGTGAAACTCTCTCCTCTCCTCCATCATTCACATCGTTGCCACCATGACCATTGCGAGAGCTTTACAGGAAGTTTGGGAGAAAAATCCTAATCATAGTCCTAAATATTGAAACTGAAACTAAAATTAAAAAAAAAGTAGTAACACTGAAACAAAAATGAGGAAGTATGAAAACGAAACTAAAACTAAAAGCATTAAAATATTACGAATAAAAAAAAAACGCTATTGCCTTATAAAAAGGATATTAAAGTGCGAAACTAAAACTAAATTTAAAATTAAAATGTTACAAATCAAAAAAAATGAAATTTCCATATAAAATGGGGTATTAATGTGATTCAATTACCATAGAAATCTATTAGTAAATGAAAATAGAGGGAAAATAAAAATTCACAAAACCACTATTATAAAATAGGTGATTTTGCTAATTCAAAATACAGATTTAATTTAAAACTTGGGATGTGTTATTAACGGTGGATGATGAAGGGTCTTAAATAGCAAAAGTTCATCTGATAATTTGCCTATATTAGGAGAGGTCCGTCCTTACTTTTATATGGTAAAGCCTTTAATCCTATCTGTCCATCATAAAAATCATCTATTAATTTGATTTTGATTAAAATCACAAACTACTTTCAAAAATCACCAAAATTTTTCATTTTTCATTTTAAAATTCAAAATTCCTCCCACCTCATTATTAAAACCTTACAACCACCTTTCCTCACTCCTATCCAAAAAAAAAAAGATGTAGGAGCCACCCTACCATTGCCTGCCTCGACGTCGTCTTTTCTCGTCGGTCGCTCCAAACACCCTCTCTCTTGATGTTTGCTGTCGTCGTGTCCTCCTCCTCTCCTATTTGTCCCCGTCGTTCGATGCATTCCCCTTCGATGCCATCCTCTTCCCTTAACGCTCACCCTTCCCATCCCGTCAGCCTCGACAACCTCCCATCCACATCCACCATCACTGCTCTCACAAAAACCCCCTCATCGTCGACGTTGAGGTTTTCCACGTGCCCTCCTCCTATCCCTTTAACAACGACAACGACAACAAGAGGTCTAAGCCCGACTTCATCCCTAGCCTTGTTGTTCCACCACCGCATTGTGTTCCTCCCCTCCCGTTGCCCTTCCCCCTCGCCGTCGGCGACACCTTCCCTTCTTGCTGCCCTCTCCTCATAGCACCCACCTCCCACCTTAATGTACAATACAACACTCACTGCATAACACTTGCCCTGACACATCCCCAACAACAGCGTCATGATCGCTGCAGCTGAAGGCTTCTATTGTTGCCTCCTTTGTCAGGGAGATAGGTTCTCGAGTTGGAGCTTGTGTCGGTTAGTGCCGACATGGAAAAGGGAGAGGGGTGGGGGGTGGATGATGGAGAGGATGAGAGAGCATCGCTCGTTGATTGTGTGGGACTGTTGTTGGTCTTGATTCCTCATTTCTGGAATGGGACGTGTTAGAATATAGACATCCAACTCAAAACTAATTAGCATTGAGTTGAGGGGTTCATCTATATATAACCATAAGTCTCAGTCTTTACTTTTTCAACGTGGGATTATTTTCAACACTTCCCCTCACTCGTGGTCTCTTTTAGGTCTAACGAGTGTCGCTTTTTGACATGGATGGATGTGTGTGGGTTTGGGTCCGTTTAGGCCTTTTTTGACTGTGATACAATGGTAGAATATGGACATCCAACTTAAAATCATTTGGCAATAAGTGGAGGAGTTTATCTATATATAACTACAAGTCTTAGTTTTTGCTTTTTCAATGTGGGACTATTCCAATAAGGCGAAAATCCTAATCCTGGATAGAGAGAATTGGAGATTGACTGTCGGAAGGATGGGAATTAGGGATAGAAATGGGGAAGAGGAAAAAAAAATCAATTGAAACTAAAGTAGAAACAGTAACTAAAACAGAATTGGGGACAGAAATGGGCAATAATCCAATAAAACAATGAAGTGTAAAATTGAAACAGAAACTAAAATAGGAAAAAAGTAGTAACACTAAAATAAAAACAAGAAAATGTGAAATTGAAATTAAAACTAGAAAACTAAAACGTTACGAATAAGAAAAAATTGATTTTGTCATATAATAAGGGATATTAATGCTTAATAGAACATTAATGTGATTTAATTAACATAAAAATTTATCAATAAATAAAACTGCAGGGAAAATGAAATTCACAAAATCATCAATACAACATAGGTAGTTTTGCTAATTTAAAATCTAGATTTAATTTTAAACATCGGATGTGATATTGATGGTAGATGATTAAAGATTTTATCTAATAAAAGTAAGAATGGGGTTTACCAGATAATTTGTATGTGTGTGTGTGTGTGTATAGGTTAATTTTCTGATAGGGTTTATTCTTACTTAAGATAAGTAGGACTGTGAATTTTTCAATCATTGGATTGAATCTTATGGTGGATTGATCTAATGAAAAGGTGGTTATTGTAACTATCTTCTTATTTAATTAAATTCTTGTCATTTAAATGGTAGTTACTGAGATGGTTAATATTAAGGATTCTATTTATCTTAAGTAAGACAGTGTCTTACCGGTTCATTGCTTTATATATGTGTGTGTATGTGTATATTTATATAGGCAAATTATCAAATAAGGTCTGTCCTTACTTTTGTTTGGTAAGATCTTTTATTATCTACTATCAAAATCACATTTCATGTTTGAAATTAAATCTAGATTTTAAATTAGCAAAACTACTTATGCTGTATTGGTGGTTATGTGAATTTTCAATTTCCCTTCATTTTCATTTATTGATAGATTTTTTATGTTAATTAATTCACATTAATATCCTGTTAGACATTAATAGATTTTTATGGTAATGAAATTACATTAATATCCTTTTTTATATGGTAATTTCAATGATTCATAACGTTTTAGTTTTAAATTTAGTTTTAGTTTAAGTATTACACTTTAATATCCTTTTCCATATGGCAATATTAATTTTTTTATTCGTAACGTTTGAGTATTTTAGTTTTAGTTGTAGTTTTAGTTTCAATCTTACACTTATTTTTATTTCAGTGTTGCTTGTTTTTTATTTTAGTTCCAGTATTTAGAACTATGATTAAGTTTTTTCTTCTAAAGTTCCTGTAAGACTCTCACGATTAAGAGTCATGGTGGCGACGAGTTTTTTTGTAATTTTAGGCCGTGTATCTAGACGATGAAACCAATCAAAGCTCAACCCTCCTTTTTTTCTCAAAAGATTATGATATCGATTTCGTGGCATGAGAAGGAGTTTTCCTTACACGTGGTTGTGGAGGAGTTGAGTTTGGAAAGCGTAAAGGTTGGCAACTGTAGCGGCAGAGGCAGCAGGATCCTCTGCCTTTGTACGCTTGCAGGATCGACTGTGTACGTTTTTTGATAAAAGAGAGTAGCGATGGTGGTGGTGGATCTGGTGAGGTTTACGGTGGAGAACCTGTGTGTTCTTGAGTGATGGAGAACCTATGTGTTCTTGAGTAATGTATAAGACAAACCAATGGGAGCAAAAGGCATCGAGGTGGAGGGCATTAGCTGATGGGAGGAAAGGAAGATGGAGTGACGAGGGCAGTAAGAGGAGGGCGTCGGAGGGGGGGTGGGTGGGTGAAGAGAGGACATCGAGAGTCGACGGGATCAGGGGGAGGAGAGCGTCGAGGCAGAGGGCATTGGTCGATGGGAGGAGAGGAAGATGGAGCGACGGGTGGAACGAGAGGGGGGCGTTTGGGGGAGGAGAGGGTGTTAAGGGTCGACGGGATCTAGGGGAGGGCATTGAGGCCAGCGGGACCAGGTAAAGGGCGTCTGTGGGCATGGAAGGGTGGGGCAGTGGATGCCATCAGGGGTGGGTGTGGATAATGCAAATTTTCTTTTGTTTTAGGAGGTGGGTTTTAATAATAGGATAATGAGAGGGAGTTTAAAATCTAAAATTTAAAATTTTAGTGGTTTTTAAAGTGATTTTTGGTTTTGATAAAAATCAAATTAATAGATAATCTTCATGATGGAGGGACAGGAGTAATGGTTTCACCATCTAAAAGTAAAGACGGACCTTACCTGATATTAACTCTTTCTATATATATGTGTCAAAAAACCAGCTCAAAGGAAATTTGTTTCCAGTAATGGATGGTCTCTATTGTGAGGAAGAGAAGCCTCAAGGTCCTACATTTGGTGACTGCAATCGATGTGTGTGGAGCGTTAGTCCATAAAATATTATAGATCACAATAGAAAAATTGATGATTTAAATAGTGCCAGTGTCAACATATAAGCACTATCAAAATGCTTGCAGCTTAATACCACATTTGTGAAGGTGTACATTTTTTCCATTATAGATGATTAGAGTGCAAACTACAAATCGCTTTTGAACGTTGAGGGTCCTTAACGGTTTATGACTGTACGGATTAATTTCGGCTTTGTTTGTATTAGTTTATTATGATATTATGGGATCCAAGTAGAGGTGCAAATGGATAAGGTATATATGTAAAAAAATTCATATCCGTATCTGTTTATGAGTGGATACGGATATGGTTATGGTTTTTCTTAATTTGAGCAGATATAGATACGGATATGTTTTTTGAATTTTTAACGGATAAGGATAAATTATGGATATTTGTCTCTCTGTGTGTGTGTATAGGAGCTAGATCAGTTGCATCCTTCGTCAAATTAATTATTTTAAGGAGAGATATAACATAACCATTGGATATTAATCTGATGGTGTTTATAAAAATTACTTATTTTGAAATATTAGTACTAATGGTTTCTTTTTGGATGGAATTTTTTTTCCATTTTTATTTAATTGCAGTTAAGTATGGTAGGTATTGATCTAAATTTAAAATAATTTATTTTTTCAATTTAGTATTATTGAATTAAATGAAAATAGATTTGTTTTATCGAATCAAATAAAAAATGGTTTTGTATCACTAAATGTTTAGTGTTATAAAATGTTGTTTTTTAAATTAGTATTACTGAACTGAATACCAAAATAATTTTATAACTACCATTACATTTGGTTTAAAATATTTTATTGATCAATATTACTAAAATAGTAATGATTTTTCAATCATAGAACAATTATGTATTACAAAATAGTTTAGTATTACTAAAACAAAAATGATTTAGTATTAAAACCTGAATACAAAATAGTATTACTGAACACTACACCACCACCATAGAAATGTTGTTTTGTACAAGATCGTTTCACGAACTGAAATCAACTGAAATCAAAATATTGATACTAAATGAAACAGTTATGAATACTGAATAGCATTCCCAACATTGATACTAAATGAAACAGTTGTATGTAGGAACCATATCAGTTGTATCATTCCTCAGATTAACTATTTTGAGAGAAGATGTATTATGGTGGTTAGATGTTAATTTAGTGGTTAGTATTAAAACAACTTATTTTGAAATGAAATTACTAATGGTTTTTTTTAAGGGAAATTTTTTTCAATATTTATTTAATTACATTTAAGTATGGTAGTTATTGTTTGTGGTCCTTATTTTTTAATTTCCAAATAAAATAATTCTTTCCATTAGTTATTAATGTATTTTTAATAGGAAAGGTTTAATTTTTTATCAAAAAATTATAATTTTTTTTTAATTGCTTTATTTTTTTGAAGTTTTATTTTTTATATTATTTTTATTTAAATGTTTTAGATGAATATGACACTTTTAATTTTTTATATTATTTTTTTAATATTGATTTCGTGATATTTTTTTAATTTTCAGTTTGAACTAAATAAAAATTATTTTGTATTACTAAATGTTTAGCATTACTAATTGTTTAGTGTTATTAAATGTCTAGTATAACTGTTTATGAAATCGTATTACGGTTTCATTATTCCATAACTATATAATGGAAATCAAATTGTTAGTAATGTTATTGTTTTATGATTTCATAAAGTACATATTTTTATTGGTACGGTTACTATTTCATTTTTTGTTGTGCTGTTTCATTATTATTCTACAATATAATTTCGATGGATTCAATTAGTTATAGAATATTGTTTAATGATGTTGTTGTGAAGGTGACTTTAATGATTTGTTGTTTTGTATATGTTCGTATCACGAAATGAAATAAAAACATCGATATTAAATGAAACAGTTATGAATATTGAATAATATTCCCCACACCACCACGACAATAAACCCCACCACCATTAGATTTGTGCAGGGGGAATGGGAGGGGCGGCGGTGTAGAGGAGAGACAACAGTACTGACGATGATAGTGGCTCTTGCGTGGGAAGGGGTGAGGAGATGCTAGTGTCATCCAACTTCATAAAATCAAATCAAAAAGGGAAAAAGCAATCCCTTTTTTCACTGCATGATCCAAAAAACAACCGTATCTGAATCGAAATCCAAAATTCGACAAGATGAAGACTGAAAATCCATCGAATTCAAGGAAGAATCGACAGATGATGATTCCATTCGACCTTATCAGCGAGCATCGAGTCGATGGAGTAGCTCCAGATGGACTTGTGCAACTTTCGGAGATCCGAATTAAGTGCTAGGGCATGTTGGCACAACGTTCGTTCCTTGTTTTCTGTCCTTGACAACAGCGACGCTGTTGAGTCTTGTAGCTCCTTTAAGAGCTCGGTCACTCGGGCAACCTCTTCTGTTGTTGCACGTTGGATGGAAGGGAGTTTGAAGAGGGGCTCGAAGAGGAGGAGGCGATGGGGTAGGAGCAGAGGTCAGAGTTGAGGACAGTGCGGAGGTCGATGTGCAGGGAAAGGAGTTGGTGGGCGAGGAGGGGCTTCTTCAAGGTGGAGGTCGGTGGGCGGGCGGCGTATGCAGTTGGGGACGACGACTTCGTAAGGGTGTGTAGGGTTTGAAGATGCCGTGGTGGGGGGTGGGTTGGGGTGTGTGGAGTGGGGTGGAGGGATTTAAATGCATTGGACACACACACACACACACACACACAGTTATAGAGTACATATCTATTAAATCCTCTCTCAATATTTAAAATCATTGTTACATGGGAAAAAATTGGTTTCTGATTTTTACTTTTTTGAAATTCAAAAATCAAATATATTTAAAAACTTCTCTACCCCTCCTCCTCCCCCCACGTCTTTAAAAACCCTACACTCCCTTTCCACACCCGCACCACCCCTTAACACCCCCCTACAGGCCCAATGCCTCCATGTACACCCCTTCCCTCCTTAGGCCCAGTCGCATCACCTTCTTTGCCAGCCCTTGCTGCTCTAGCAGTGGGGGATGATGCCCCAACTGCCGCAGTAGCGGCAACACTAGACTGTCGCCCCCTTCTGCTCATGTGGAACCAACAGTCGTCCCAGGTCGAATGATTTTTTTGGGGGTCCTTTCTCTGGTTTTGGGTCGGTTGTTTTTTTGTTGGAAAAAAATATTATTTTTTGGTTTATGGATAGAACTTTGCCTTGCCTTCCTTCGTCGCTGATTCGTTGACCTCACGCACACGTCGACATGTCACCTTCAAAGCACACTGACTCGGCTTCCTCCTCGTCCGCACCCACATGTCAACACACCACGTTGCCCCTATCACACCTTCTTTGAGCTCCCTAACGCTGATAAGGGCATTTAGAACTTTGGATCGGAATTGGACCTCTGGAACTCCAAGGGCTTGAGATGTAGGGAGGGTGGGATGGCGGCGAGGATCTTTGAGTACTTTGTGTTGTGTGGGATCACCGACAAGAAATCAGGATTTTGGTTTTTGACTGTGCGAACTGCTTCGTGGCAGCGAAGATCTTCGAGTTCCTGCGTTATATTTCCTTGAGAGGGATCTTCTACTATTATTCCTATTTTATTATTCTTGTGTGATTATTTGGTCATGTATTTGGGGAGTTTGGGTTGTTATTTAAGTGACGGTGATGGTGGTGGTGGTGGATTTTGTTGATAGAGGTGTTTTGTGTTCATATTGTCTAATTTTGTATTTAGTTTAGTAATACTAAATTGTTTTGTAATGCATAACTGTTTTATAAACTGAAAAATCATTACTATTTTAGTAATATTGATCAATGGAAATTAAATGTAATTGTAGTTTAGTTCAGTAATACAAAACTATTTTCTATACATAATTGTTTTATTTTTGTATTCAGTTTTAGTAATATTGATCAATGATATATTTTTAATCAAATGTAATGTTAGTTATGAAATTATTTTTAATTTAGTTTTTTAGTAATACTGAATTAAAAATCAACATTTTATAACACTAATCATTTAATGTTACAAAATTATTTTTTATTCAGTTCAGTAAAACAAAACTATTTTCATTCAATTTAGTAATACTAAATTGAAAAATTAAACTAATTTAAATATAGATCAATAACTACCACACTCAACTGCAGTTAAATAAAAATTGAAAAAATTTTTCTTCCGAAAAGCAATCACTAGTAGTATTATTTCAAAATAGGTGGTTTTGATAGACACCATCAGATCAATATCTAATGGTTATGTTGTATCTTCTTTCAAAATAGTTAATTTGGAGGAGGATGCAAACTCTTGTACACACATACACACACACACACACACACAAACAAAACTTTTTATACTTCAACATCTAATCATTAAATTAAAAATCTAAACCGCTAGATAGGATCAAAACTATTTAAAATGTATGTATATAAGAAATTAAGTGATTTTGAAATTCCTAAGTACTGAATTTAACATGTATTTATTATAACTCATAGAGAATCTTTGAATTTGTATATGAATAGATGTATATGTTATAAGTTTCTAAATGATATGAATTTTAGTATGTACCTAATTTAGATGATGTATATCAAGATCTATGGATTACATTTTGGTTTTGAAACTTATAACTTGATGATCTAGTTATTCTTGCTTTAAAATCGTTGAATTTGTACATGAATAGTTATATATATATTAATAGTTTCTAAATGAAGTAGATTTTGACATATATCGATGATGTAGATTAAGATTTATAGATTAGATTTTGATTTTGAAACTTATGGTATGTAATTTTGAAATTTGTCTTTAAATGTTCACATGAGGACAATTCATAGTTGATTCTTTCCTTATATGTATATAGATGTATACTAAATATTTAATGTTAAAAACTTAAATTCAAATCTTAGACTTATTCTCTTTCCTTTAGACTGTATGTTGTGTTTTTATGTTACTACACTCCATAAAATGTCATGATGTTATCCAACAGGTATTTTGATTTTTGAGACAGACATTCTGATAATTTTGTGTAAATTAGGACTTTGTTATTTATAAGTTCTTTGCTTTGTCATGTTTCTCTCCTAAAAAATTATTTATCTAGTTTACAAGGATCTTACTTTGTCATTTATAGGATTTTACTAACTTTAATTAACAAAATATGTTGCAAATTTTTTTATTAATCACTAATTAATTATATATCTTTAGAGGTGGAATATCAAGATTTAGATTAATAACTTCTTTTCTTTTTGGAAAAGTAAGTCTAATCTATGTCTAAGTTATTTTTATTTTTGATATATATTGTTTTTATTTCATATATATTGAATAACTTAAAATATATAAATATATGAAAATGTTATTGATGGTATGTGATGTGCATATCGTCATATCCGACTTTATCCATATTCGATCTCCTTTTATTTGTTTCGTATCCATATTTGTTTTTTGAGAATATGGATATGTAATTTTTCTATTCGAATCCATTTCCGTATTTCGAAAATGGATACGAATATAGTAATACTCATATTCATATCGTATGTGATCTGTTTGCACATGTAGATCCAAGGATATCTCAAGTGTGCATGGGTTTATGGCTTGTTTGGAACCTCTTACTCGTAGAAGTGGGATTTTGCATTTTTCCTAGAAGCTAGCTTTTAAGAGGTTGCCATAGAAGTTAGATTATAGGTGACTTTTAAAATCCTGTTTGGCAAATAAAGGTCTATGAGTAGATATTGGATTCTAACAATATTTAAATTACATATTTATCCTCTTCCTTTATTTCCTTCCTCTTTCCTTCTCTTTTTTGGATAGTAAAGTAAATATACATCCTATTTATCCAGCTTCTAGCAGAAGTTCCCTCAGGTCAGTTTCTACAAAAACATGATTTTATACACAGATCCTCTCATCTAGAAGCTATGGCTTCTGGGAGAAGTGAGACAGCTAGACCCCGTTTGAAATTACTTTTGTGGTTTTCTATGGTTTACCAAAAGTTAACCCCCCAGAATCCATCTAAAAGTGGTTCCAAACGGGACCTTAGTAGAGACCCTTGTTTGCATTACTATTTTGTAAAATGGTAAACACTTACTAAGGTTTTATATTAACTCACAGTCCATTGGTGCAATGGTGTTCCCCTTGGATCCTATTTTGTATGTGTCTACACTTAGTTATGATTCTTGCACTTAAGTACCATGACTCTGACCTGCTTGGCTCAAGGTACTGAGTGAAGCTATTAATTATGTGACTATTTGATTGTCAAATTGTTAAGTAATTAGCTTTCACAAAATCCTTGCAACGTAAGAGGCAAAACATATGATTTTTAGTTGAGTGGCACAATATTAAATAGAAATGAAAAATTATAACTGTTAAGTGGCAGAATTGATCTCCAACTGTACCATGTCAAGATCCTCCATTAGATAGTGCTACCACTTAGTATTGGCACTTGGATCTTATTTTTTGAAGTGAAGTTGGGTCCACCAATATAATTGTCTGAAAGAGGTAAAATGGAGCTTGAATTTTATTTTATGAAGTGTGTTTGACATAAATTTTTCTGGCAAAGCATTATTTATCACATTCTAGAATTAACATAATTGTCTGAAAGAGATAAAATGAAACTTGAATTAATGTCAGTGGGCCTGAGATCATGTTGTGATGACTAAAGTAATCATATTATCAGGAAAGGAAAACTACAGCTGTACAGCATTTTAATGAGGATATATTTGCATCAGAACAATTAACTAGTGCAATATGTGCGGCAACTTCATATCTCAGGTGAAGCGCAAAAAAGTTCATGTCTGAGATAAACAAATCCCATTTCTTTTTAGAATATTCTGTTAGTACTTTCAGAAACATCTTCCACCATCACAGGACCTCCATCTTCAAATTTTCATAAATCATGTTTTTCTTCTTCTTCTAGTCACATGATTCCAAGCAATTGATGCCCAGGTGCTGCATTACTCTCACAAATGTCTCAATCAATTTATGTTACTATATGGGCTCTATCTTTTGAACCAAACAGTTGTTTGTCGTAACAAGCTCTGTCTGTGCTGTTGATGGCTTTGTTTCTTTTCTTGATATGCAGCAAGCAGCAAATTATCTCTCTGAGTTAGGTCAATCACCATTACCTTCGATGCTAGAGGCAATGCAGCCTTGTGTTAATGCAATTATCAAACCAGAACTGCTGAAACATCATGATAGAGATGTTGAAGTCCTTGTTGCCACATGCATTTGTGAGATAACTCGGATAACTGCACCAGAAGCTCCTTACAGTGATGAAGTATTAAGGGTACGAATTTTGTTTTGTTTTACTGCAGTAATTTTTTATCTGTTTATCATAAATTTCAACATGTTCTATTTGTTTAAAACATTTCTTTTTGCAGGATATTTTTAACTTGTTTGTGGGCACCTTCACTGGCTTGAATGATATTAGTAGTCCGTCATTTGGGAGAAGGGTTGTTATCTTGGAGACTCTTGCAAGATACAAGTCTTGTGTGATGATGTTGGATCTTGAATGCATAGATCTTGTAAACCAAATGTTCAAGATTTTTTTTTCCATAATCAGGTAAGAGTAGTTAATCCTAAATTGCTACACTTGCATCGTTAAGTGTCACTAAAACTTGAAGGTATCCGTCTTTCTATAAATTTTTTCTCTCCAACTTCTTAAAAAAAACTTGAAATGCATCCTAATGAGTATAAAAGAACTACTTTTGGAGACTTTTCCCTTATTGGCTTTGGCATTATTTCTGACATTTTGCTTATCTTCTACTTCACTTACATCACAAGCCCTTTCCACTTACTCGTTCATATTTAGAGTTGAATCTAAAATTGGTTTTTCAAGGCAAATTGAGGGACATATTTTAGATTTAATAACCATGGTCCATGGTTGATCCATTGGAATATTGTAAAAAATGAGTCTCTGGAGGGTCACAATTCTAAAAGCACAGTTGCTTGTAGGATTTTTGACCTATATCACGAACATTGAACTACAATAGTTAAATTAGCACAGTGCCATTTCGTTGTTGCTTTTCATGGTAATATAATATCATGCATGACTGGTCCTACATGAAGACATCGGTTTTGAGTTAGCATCACTAGTGCGTATGACTGTATCACAAACTTGTCACATAGAAGCAGTTGTTTGACTGGTGTTGGTAAAGAATCATTGTTGTCCTTAGGGGAGTGAAAACAGTTCATGGCAGTTGTTGTCACAATGGGGAACCACTATTTTTGTGTCTAAAACATTAAATTGCTTATCAATTTTGTTAAATGGCATTAGAAATATTGTCAACACTACACAAGTATTTCTTTCACTCCGTTATTTGATAACATACTCGAATACCTTCAAATGTTCTTAGTTAACGTTTCATGTGCAGTGATGACCATCCAGAAAGTGTTCTTATGTCAATGCAGTCGATCATGATCCTCATTCTAGACGAAAGTGAAGATGTCCCAGAAAACCTTTTATTCACCATTTTATCTACTTTGGGTCGGGAAAAAAGTGTAAGTGCTTGCTCTTAATTGTCTTATGCTAAACTATCTTCCACTAGAGTTGTTTTTTCTGCCCGATAATCCGCAACTTGGTTGCACGATTGAGTCTGTTGGAAAATTTGATGCCAGGATGTCTCTATGGCTGCAAGGCGACTTGGTATGAATGTGATAAAAAAATGTGCTGGAAAGCTTGAAACTTCTGTAAAACAGTTTCTTTCATCATCAATCTCCGGTGATACTATTGCTTCGAGTAATCTCCTTGATTATCATGAAGTCATCTTTGACATATATCAGTGTGCTCCACATATTCTCTTTAGCGTCATCCCATATATCACAGGTGAATTACTGGTAAGTACTTGTTACGTATTAGTTCTGCCCATGTATCTAGCATCTGAATATTCCATGAACTACAACTAATTTAAAAAGATGTCTCCGTGGAAATTATTCTCCTTGTCAAGTTGTTGGCTGTTGCTGAAAATAACATTCTTTTGATTTGTTTACTCTTAACCTTGGACATCCTATTAAGGTTTGTTGCTTACCTCTCTTTAGATTGGTTGGTTTAAAATTATGTTGTCGGTTGCCCATTCCTGTTATGCAGCATCTGATCTTTGGCATGTTCCTACAGTAACATTGAATCTCCTAGTAATAGTTTTTATCTTTACATTTTCTAGATTGGTTTCTATAGCCATGTTGATGGTTCCTGCTACAGATCATCTTTCTTTCTCCTACTTAATTAGTATCTGTTATTGACTTTTACTTAAATAGAGTGCATGATAATATGACAAGGCTGGCTGGATTTCATGAATGAAATATGAAGAATACTAGTTGTGTTGATAGTCCCAAATCCCAATGAGTCCACTGTCTGTGACAAGATGTGGAAGAAAGTTTGGTTACTTCTTTTCCTAGTTGACGATCTTTTTCTTAGATTTATAGTACTCATTATGTATCTTTCGTCTTATTTTCCTGGAGATCACTTTTTCAAAATTATATTAAAAGTTCAAGCAGATTGAAACCTTTTTGCCATTTAATCTTTCTCAAGTTCTTGCAGACTCTGCATATATACAAAAGTGTTGTAATACCAAAACCTACGCGTATGGCCAATATGGCTTGTCTAAAGTCTTCAGACTCCCAGTGCCATTTTTGGCAAGACTGCGATTTCTATGTCTAGGATTATTTCTTGTATGTTTAAGTGAAAACCCATAAGGTCGTCCACTTTCCTCAATTCTCACAACATGAACACCCTCGTAATTCTCTCCAACCTCCTTAACATTGGAACATTCATTTTAAAGATTGGCAGAAATCAAACTAGAATGCTTGGCTTGAGTAGCATGATGTGATTGATTTCCTCTTAGTAGTCAGGGTGAGTCGCCTTGTCGCCTCAGGAGACCGGGCAAGGCAAGGCGAGGGGGGTTGCCTTGACAGCAAGAGGGTTTAATCAGGGGATCACGGAGGGTTGCCTTGACTTGCTGTGGTTGCTTTTTTCGCCTTATTAAAAGACAGCTCTGTTCCAGCCATTTTCTTTTCCTCCTTTGGCATTTTCTTTCGTTCTCTTCTTCTATTTTTGTCATTTTACTCTTCTTTTCTTCTCCTCAGCTTCTTTCTCTTCTCTTGCTTTATGCCCTCTTCTTCTTCTTCTTCTTGTCTTCCTCTTTGTTCTCTTCTTTTTGTCTTCCTTTTTGTTCATCTTCTCTTCTTTTCAGTTTTCTTCACACCTAGAAATAAATTCATATCATCTTATTCATACATACACGAACAAATTCTCCTCTTTTCAGTTCTCTTCATGTTGTTTATTAACACATACACACAAAATAAACCGTACATACTACTAAAATCCTCTTTATTTTGTTGGAAACTTTAAATATGTTTAGTTGAATGATTGGATCTTTATTTTCATGTTGTATATATAGTTCTTTTGTTTTTTTATATAATTCATTGTCTTGCTTCAATCCCCATTGCATTGCCTCTCGCCTCAGGTATTTTAGGGGTGTCACTTGTTAAACAGGAACCATTACTGTCACCTGTTAGAAATATTGTGCTATTAGGTCCACTTTATTTGTTCCTAGATCATGTGCATATATGAGGGGTATCTGAGTAATCTAGCATTCTAACCTTAACTGTATATATTATAATACCCTTTACGAATCAAATACATGCACATGATATAAGAGCAGGTTTCTTGGGAAAGAGACCTTTAATTTCTTTCTAGTCTTACACCATTACACCAACCATCCATCACTCAATGATCCTTGCACCTCATTTTACAAACTAATATTTATACTACTTGAGATATCAATGAGAAAGATTCTTTTGTACACTCTTAGAAACTTTAGAGTAGATGCATTTTCTCAAAATTTACTTTTAGCCCATAGATGAAGTCTATAACACAAAAGGGTGCTGATGTTCAGAACTCAGTATTTTTTTATGTGTTTGGTGGAGCCTTGGAGGTCTTATTAGTCATTAAATTCTATGATTATTCAATTCCCAAACGGATTACTCAGTTGGCTCGGGGATGATGCTACCAAGTACCAACCAATCTGTGTTTTCAATTGATCAATTCAAACATATAGATTTCATTCTATTTGTTGATTCTTAATTTCACAATGTCATCATCAATTCCCAACACCATAGTTTTGTCTGTCAACGCTCTTCCCATGTTTTGTCCTTCTATATTACTAAGTCTATAATAAATTTCCAGTTGATATAAAAATAAAAATATATAATTCAAGTTATCAATCATTTTGAACTTTATGATTCTTGATTTGGTCATCTGGCAACATATAGAATCTCGTTAAGGATATTCAGTTTTTATCCCTGTTACAAAAATTAGTATTCAATTTATATGTAAAAAGGAAGTAAAGAGGAATTACAAATATTTGTATTCAACTTATGACCTAGGCAAGAAGTAAAAGATTAAGACGTTGATTGAGATTTTTTGTAGTGGTTTTCATTTAAAAAAATTTAAAACCTGCAGACTGATCAGCTAGATGTCCGGCTAAAAGCAGTCAAGTTACTCGGAGACATGTTTGCTTTACCTGGGATTTCCATCTCTGAATATTTTCAGCCACTCTTTTCTGAATTTCTGAAAAGACTTACGGATAGAGTTGTAGAAGTTCGAATCTCTGTTGTAGAGCATGTGAAGAATTGCCTAGTATCGAGTCCCTCAAGATCTGAAGCTCCTGAAATAATCTGTAAGGAATATTTTCGAACTGTGACTTTACATGGTTATCTTTTGTCTTTTTGGGCAATATTATACACTTCTTATCTGTCTCTGCTTGATTGATATTTTTATAGCTGCTCTAAGGGACCGCTTGTTAGATTATGATGAAAACGTACGGAAAGAAGTTGTTGCAGCAATATTTCATGTGGCTTATCATTCATTGATTTCTATCCCCCCTGGAACATTGCAACTGGTTGCGGAACGTCTGCGAGACAAATCCGTATGGCTGCTTTCTTTATTAGACATTATTTGATTAGATTTCTGGAATGTAGTTCATATGATTAGGAAATTTCATTCCAAAAATTTCAGGTTTCTGTGAAAAGGTACACCATGGAAAGGCTAGCTGAACTGTACAGACTTTACTGCAAAAAGAGTTCTGAAGATTTTGTTATTGCTGATAATTTTGAGTGGATACCTGGGAAGATTTTGAGATGCATATATGACAAAGATTTCAGGTCAGAAATAAAAAAATTGCTCAAAAAAAATCAAATTAATAAGTGGACAGTATGAATTAGATGTCTACTTCATATTTATCCTTTTATTACTTTGATACAACTTATTTATATAGACGTATTTGTAGTCATCTTGTCAAGTATTTATTGTTTATTTGATCATCTGTGAGAAAGAACAATTTGCATGATATAGTAAGCCGGTTTATATACATTTTTATGATCATGATGATTATGCCACATCCTACTGTCCTAGATCACTGCAAACTTAGCATGGTCCAGTGCGCAATAAGTCAGTGGAGTTTATGGGCCTGTTATAACCTCAAACCAACCAAATGAGCTGAAAGTACGAAGTTTGAGTTTTCTTGTTGATAAATCCCAAGGCTATGTGAGGTTTACCGTACTCTCCTCCTTTTAAACATCCAGTGTGGGATTACAAAGGGAATTTGTATGGATTCTTGAAATGGCTTCCTTTCACATTTACATAGCTCTTATTCTCATCCAACCCTTAGATTCTACACTTTGAATGGGTTAGCCACTTTGCGTTGAGCTTATAAATCTATCAGTCTATCATGTCTTAACCCATTTGGGCTGGTTTGCAATGAGTTTATAAGTTTACCAGTCTGTAATAACCTCAGATATGTGCATGTATAGCAGGGTGTTGTATGCAACAAGCTTGGGAATTCAGTAGCTTGCAACAAGTCTACAACCATGCCAAAAAACCCAAACAGAAGTATTATGGTTGAAAATTATTAATTTGATGATTTATGTTGCCCAATCAGTTTCTTTCTCTACACAATATGATACAAATGTGGAGTATCACAAAGTACTTGCACAAGCCCATTAGACTAGCAAGCTAGCCAAGGAATAGATTATGTATTGTTTCATATCAGACACATGCACAAGCAAGGATCATGGATGTGCAGGTTCAGGTACAAGAAGAAATGAGAGGGGAAAGAGGTGACTTGAGAGACCAGCTAACCGAGATTTTGAGCATGCTCAGTGAGAAAGGGAAGAAGAACACACTATACCCCTTCAGTTGCACTAGTGGATTATTCGTCAGTGTAGGAAGGCCCACTGAGCGAAGCTCTTTCTTTTTTCACAGGCGAGGACATCAACTCTCTTGTTCAGTAAAGTCTTTGGTGTTTGGGGTGGGGCCGAAGCCCATACCCTCCCCTCCCCTATAGATATGGTGATATAGCCCTGGTTATATCCACCAGTAGGACAGTCATGAATCCAAGAGCTCCAACTTGTACTCATAGTTAAGCAGCGGCAAGACAAGACCAACAGGGGCAAGAGCCAGAAATCTATTTACTCAACGACTTGATAAACAGCTGTTTGAGTCAGACGAAGCCCAGTTTAGGGTCCATCCCTTGATACTTCTATGTGATCGATATGATGTTATGTGATAGAGCTACTTAACTATCTAAGTAAGAAGTTTACATTTGTTGAAATCAGATACTCTTGTCAAAGACAATACTAATTAGTCCTTTTATATTTGCTACCTAGAGGTTGTGACAAACTATGGTTTCCCATTTAGTCAAAATATTAGCCAAAACCTTTTTAGTCTTTTTGTCTTTCCGCCTCAAAGATAGTGAAGATAGGTTTAGAGAGAATAATCTTATTTCATTAAGGTAGAGTAAGTTACATATATATAGGGAATGATCTTTTACATGGATATCCATATACTTGATAGTCACATTACATAACTCATATTTCTCCTCAAATTAGAGCATACACGGATTGTCTGAAACATGCTTGCATGAAGTTCTTTTGTGAAGAAGTTGGCTAGTTGTTTAGAGGATTGCACATATGGTGTAGTAATGATACCAGGCTGTACTTAGTCTTTTACATAATGACAATTCACTTTTATGTGTTTTGTATGTTCATGGAAGCCTGGATTGTTGATTATGTGTATGGTAACTTGAATATCACAATACGTAGACATGGGAGTTTCTATCACTAATCAAAGTTCTGTCAACAAAGATCTGAGTTAAGCCATCTTACAAACTATCTGTGATATAAATCTATATTTAGCTTCTGCGTTTGATCTGGACATAATATCTTGCTTCTTGCTTATTTAGGTGATAAGATTTCCATCAACATAAGTGTAGTATCTAAAAGTTGACTTCTTATACTTTCTATTATATGTATAACTGAAATCTGAATACGCTTTGAATCGCAAATGACCATTTTTTTAGAAAATCAATCCATGACTAGGATTACTCTTCACATATGCTAAAACATGAAGAGCACCATGTTAATGTACCTGTTTTGGCTTATGCATGAGCTGACTTAGTAATCCGAACTACATAGACTATATTAGGAGGAGTCACAGTCAAGTAAATTAGCTTTCTTATCAATCTTTTGAATTTGCCAGCATCATCAAATGAATCAGAAGTCTCATCCCAGAATGGTGGATTGCATCCCAAGAGTCTTGTACCTTGAAGCATGTCAAGCACATACTTTCTTTGTGAAAGTACTAACCTGTGTGCTTGACATGTGCAAACTCAATTCTTAAGAAGTACTTGGGTTTTTCCATGTCTTTTGTGATAAAATGTTCTACAAGATATAATTTTACTTTAACTATACTAGTTAAGTCACTACCAGGAGTATATCGTTCACATAGACTGTCAAAAAAACATATCCTCTTGCTATCTTTTTAATAAACACAGAGTGATCCACAGAACATCAAAAAACCATTGCTTGTGACAACTTCATTGAACTTGTAGAACTATGCACGAGGATTTTACTTCAACCCATGAATTATTTTCCTGAGACGATAGATTTGTTTCTCCCCTGAGCTACATATTCTTGTGATTGCTTCATATAAATTTCGTCGTCTAAGTCACTATAAAGAAACACATTCTTGACATTTAGATGACATAACTGTTAGGATTGATTAATTGCAAGAGACCAAAGAACGCGTATGGAATTGAGTCGAGCAACTGGTGAAAAGTTTTAGCATAATCAACATCATAAATTTGTGTAAATCTACGAGCAATTAGCCTCACTTTGTACCGATTTACTGAACCATCTGGTTTATATTTCATAGTGAATATTCACTTGTAACTTACAACACTACCTCTTGAAGGACGATTCACCAGTTTCCATGTGCCATGAGACACTAGTACCTGTATTTCTTCATCTGTTGTAGCTTTTTAATGTGGAACTTGCATTGCTTCAAGATGATTTTTTGGTATAGATTTGGTAGTGATGGAAAGTGTAAATTGGTGAAAATTAGGAATAAGATGGTCATAAGAAACAAATGATGAAATAGGACGTGCGGTTCGATGTCTTTTACCTTTGCGGAAAGCTACGTCATATCAAGTTCTAAACTGGTAGTGGATGAATCTACAGTCACAGGAGTTGGCGTTGGGAGGCACTTGTTGTCGGCGATGATAAACCTACAATGGACATTCCAATGGTGGCCTCATAACAACTGGTGGTGGTAATGGGACACTTTCAACTTGAGACTCCGTGGACTCAAAATAGGATTTTGATTCAAAAAAAAGTGACATTAGTAGACACAAGATATCTACGTGTAGGTAGATGATAATATTTGTATCCTTTTTGAGTACGTGACTTTGTTGATTTAGGACTAAGTTTATCAAATCCTGGACCAAGATTTTGTATATTTGCAGTGTACCCAAACACTTTAGTAGTAAGTTGAACAATCCTTATTTGGACAGATCCGTTTAAGAGAAATTTCATCTCCTAAGGGAGTGGAAAGTATACGATTAACAAAATATGTAGCCGTGAGAACAACATTAGATTATATATACTTTGGAATTTTCATCTCAACCGTGAGAGTTCAAGCGACATCAAGAAGATGCTTATGTTTGCGTTTGGCAATGTCATTTTATTGTGAAGTATACGCACATGTGGTTTGATGAATAATTCCTAGAGACGTAAAGTAGACTTGGAAATCATTTTGCATAAATTGTAAGGCATTGTCAATACGAATTACTTTAGGTGTAATAGAAAATTGATTTTTTATTTCATTGTAGAATTATTTAACAACATCAAGAACACGAACTTTGTCCTTTAACAAATAAACTTAAGTTACTCTGGAGAAATTATCGACAAATACAATATAATATTTATACCCTAAAACAAAGGAAACTCGTGTTGGCCCTCAAACATCATAATAAACTAAATAAAAAAATACATTTAATACAAGAGAAGGACAAATGCCTCTAAGTAGTATGATGATGTTTGTCTAATTGGCACGACTCACAATTAAACGACTCAATTGGTATCCATGGAAGTGTCTGTTGAAGCTTACTAATAGATGGATGATCAAGGCGACAATGTCACAAAAAGAAGACTATGAGGTGGATGAGGTATCTCGTCCCATGCCAATAGGTACACTCTTTTGCTATGCTTATGGTCTAAATCAATCTTCCTCTTCGTTCATAGATCTTGAAAGGTACAATGAAAAAGGGTAAAGATTACGAAATAAAGTAGTTGTTTTGTTATGATACTAATGGAAAGTAAATTGATTGGAAACTTAGGGACATATAAAACATTTTCAGGGGTGATTTGGGAAGAAGTATTAACAACTCCTTCACTAGATATAGGACAAGTACGATTGTTATTAATTGCTACATATAGTATATTAGAGAGCTGTGAAAGGCGACAAAATAGGCTCTTTGTATTTGTTGTGTGGGTGAAGGCTTTATGATCCAAGAATCATCATAACTAACATGGCATGGGAAGTAGACGTTGTAGACTAGTGAGCCTGTGTTCAGAGGAATTTGTCGTAATCTACCTGTGAAATAGTCACTGTGGCCTCTACTGTCTGATCCGATGTCTTAGTTACAGTAGAAAGAACAAGTTGTGCTAGTGGTAGTCTATCATATTTATCCGAGCATTTGTCAGAAATATGTTTTCCACATCTACAATGGTCACATTGTCTACTGTTATGTCTACTACTATGATCATTCCTATCACGACTATTCCTACCACCTCGCCCCCTACCAGAAGACACAAGTGTTGGTGGCTATGTCATAGTGGAAGGTGTAGCTGTAGAGATGCGTAGAATCCTGGAAAAGATGGCTTGGAGTGTAGGAACTGTTTCTACACTTAGAATTTGTCCTTGAATTTGTGTTGCAAGTTTTGAAGTAAGGCTTGTTAGAAAGGTTACAACTGCGAGCTTCTCACGATACTGTCTCATCTTGGAAATATGTTGATATACCTCCAACTCATCAAATAGGGTTCATAGTGAATTATAGAACTCCTCAACACTTTTCTCTCTTGGTGATGTGTGAATAAATGCTCATAAATTTTACGTATTAGGGTTCATAGTGAATTATAGAACTCCTCAACACTTTTCTCTCTTGGTGATGTGTGAATAAATGCTCATAAATTTTACGTATTCGAGTAATATTTTTTTCGTTATCATATGTAGCATACAGGATGTCTCATAGTTTCTTAGCTGGCTTTAACATGATAATACTTCGTGCAATCCGCTCCTCCATATTATTGACCAGCCATGTTATCACGGTGCAATCATCGGCTAGCCAATCCTTGTAGGTGAGATCCTTAACATCCGGCGGATTGTGCGTAATATGGCATGGCTGATCATGCGATGAGCGCCTAGGAAGGTCTCGAATGCTTATTTTCATAGTAAATAATTTTTACCATCTAACTTAATGGAGGTAGCACTAAGTCCCTTGAGCATAATTTCCTATGAGGTGGCCATTTCTTTTAGAAAATCAAACTGAAATCCACTGGAAAATTGGTAAAACTGTACTAAACTACCTTGAACAAATTGATTTTGTTATTATTTAGGCATAACATAACCCTTGATCACTAGATAACAAACTTTGCAGCCTTCAACAACATCTGACAACCATCAGTGGGTTGCATATCCACTGGTTGTCAACTAAAATAGAGAAAAGAGGAGAAGATACCGAAGGTGGGGCAGATTAGATCATCTGGGTGACAAAATCAGACCACCAGTGGCCTGTAGAGTCGGCGTACGCCTGTTGGAAGAAACTGGAGCCATCAGAAAAGGGATGGGAGAGGATTGGACGCGGCGGAGAAGCCAGTCAAGGCCTGTGAAGGGAGAGGAAGACCCAATGGGAGCCGACAAGGCTTGTAGAGGGAGGGGAAAAGCCGGCAAGAGCTTGTAAGGCCTGCAGAGGGAGGGGTAGAGCCGGCAGGAGTTGACGGATACCGACGGATGCAGTAAAGGGCGGCGGAAGGTCGGTGGATGGGCTGGCTAGGGTCGGTGGCTGTGGGTGTACGTGAGTGGTTAAAAGCCTGCTCTTGATACTAAGTGAAGATAGGTTTAAAGAGAATAACCTTATTTCATTAGGGTAGAGTAAGTTACATATATATAAAGAATGACCCCGTACACGGATATCCATAAATCCGGTAGTCACATTACATAACATAACTCCCAAAGACAATCTTTCTCCCATGCTTCGGTACAACAACCAACCAAAGAAATCCCCACGTAGCAAGGGGTAATGTAAAAACTAAGAAAGGAGAGATGATTATATATATATATATAGAGAGAGAGAGAGAGAGACAAATTATTGGATGTGGTTTGTCCTTAGTTTTGTTATCTAAGGTCTTTTATCGTCTACTGTTAACAATACATCCTATGTTTGATATTAAATCTAGATTTTAAATTAACAAAATCACTTATATTGTATTAGTAGTTTTGTGAATTTTCATTTTTCCTTCATTTTCATTTATTGATAGATTTTTATGTTAATTGAATCACATTAATATCCTGTTACACTTTAATATTCCTTTTTATATGATAATTTTAGTTTTTTTAGTCGTAATGTTTTAGTTTTTTTAGTTTTAGCTTCAGTTTCAATTTTATACTTCATTGTTTTTGTTTTAGTGTTACTACTTTTTTCTATTTTAGTTTCAGTTTCAATTTTACACTTCCTTATTTTTGTTTTAGTACTACTACTTTTTCATATTTTAGTTTCAATATTTGGAATCTTCACTGTTTCCTTCATTCTCTTTGTTGTTGTAACAAGTTGGATTACAATGACCTATGAAGAGTGTTTATTACTTAAAAAAAATGTGGATCTCTTTCTCGTCCTCTTCCACTCTTGGTAGTTGAGGAAAAAAGAAAAAGAAGAAGGAGAGGAGTAGAAGGGAGCATGTTGACATCGGGAGGGGGTGGTTGGGAGCAGGCGAGCGATCGGGTTCTAGCAAGGACGGTGCTGTGTGGTGTGATCGAGAGGACGGGACGAGAGCAATGGAATGGGAGGAAAACGACGGTGAGAGAGGAGGGGTGGAATGTTCACTATCACATTCACATAAGCTTGGATACAAATACATGACTTTATATGACCTAGTAATAGTTTTGCATGATCAACTATCTCACTGTGATCTTATCATAATTTGCAAGTTTGTGTACTTAATTAGTTTTGAATTCCTGGTTGATGACATGCCATAATGTTTTATACAGATCAGAGACAATTGAAGATATCCTCTGCTGCTGTTTGTTCCCTCCTGAGTTCACCATGAAGGATAAATTAAAACATTGGATAGAAATCTGTTCAGGTCTTGAGAAGGTTGAGGTGAAGGCATTGGAGCAAGTCCTTTTACAGAAGCAAAGGTCCGTACAGATGTAATACGTACGTATTTAGCCTTTTCTGTTCTCCTGAAATTATGCTAGTCTAACATTAGTTTTATCTTTTATTGCAGGTTACAACAAGAACTACAAAAGTATCTCTCTCTTAGGCAGACATATCAGGTTTAGTAGTATATATTTTGAAATAAGCTCGACACCTCTTTTAAGATATCTGTCAAAATCTAATTCTGTTTTAACTGAAGGATGGTGATAACCAAGAGCTTCAGAAAAGAATTTCAAGCTGTTTCCGGACCATGTCTCGCTTGTTTAATGATCCTTCCAAAGCAGAAGACAGTTTTCAGATTCTCAATCAATTAAAAGACGTTAAAGTCTGGAAGATTTTGACTTGCTTGCTTGATCCTTGTACTAGTTTCTCTCAGTCTTCAACATCTCGGGTACCTAATCTTTGTTCAAGTGATATTGTTCTAGGCATTAAAAACAAAGTGTTGAGCATACTTGTAGTAGTCTCTGCAGAAAGATTGAGAGGCTAACTTTTCAATTGCAGGATGAGTTACTCAGGATTCTGGGAGAGAAACACCCACTTTATGAGTTTATGGGCATACTTTCTATGAGATGTTCTTATCTACTCTTCAACAAGGAACTTGTTAAGGAGATTCTTTCTGACGCTGCAACACAACACTCTGATGGAACTTCAAACCTTCTACCAAGCATGAACCTACTTGCAGTAATATCTAATTTCCACGCTGTTTCCTTTTCTTTTCGTCACCAAATTTACGGTCTCTGTGGTTATCTTACTTGCTTCTAAAGTAATATTTCTCCATTGATGAACATAACAGAGTATGATAGTTTTTGAGCAGTTTTTTTTTTTGAGCAGATATGATAGTGGATAATACATCACACACCTGTGTTTTTCCAGGAGCTTCCAAGACTTGTTTGGCTTATACTATTCTACATGCATGAAGTTGATTGCTTGTGCTACTGTATTAACTAACATCAACTAACCAGATGTTTATAAGCATATCATATATATCCCTCAAGGTGGATACGAAAATCAAATCCACCCTTTGGTTCAGTGATTCTCTTTGAGATCCAGTTATGAAGAAACATGTGTTGTTGTATTGCTGTATGTTATTGATGACTGTAGTAAAGCATCAACTATTAATTCTAGTTGATATGATCATATGAATCATATAGTCATATCAATGGTCGAGAATCAACTAGTTTGTAGTTATTGGAAGAACATTTAAATATGTATAGGTAATCAAAGTATATGAAACACACTTGTACTTTGTATACTCATTTAGTTCAGCATCAGATGCGTGGCATAAAGATCAGGTTAATATTTACCCTTGATTTTAGGTTGTAATTACTAGAATCATCTTGTATATACATGAATAAGTATGGATTTCTTAAGCAATGCTTGGAACTTTTAGTTAGCATTGAGCTTCTGGTTCAAGATGTAGAATCCAGATTTAAGAATTATGCTGTAGGCACACATGACAGAGTTTGGAAATTAAAAAATATTGGGAATTTTTAATGATTATTGAAAACTATTGGGAATCAAAGGATAATAAATCATAATGAACAAGAAATATGGAAGTTTTGAAAAAATTATGATAGGAAATTGTGTGAGTTTTTAGTCATATTTACAACACATTCAACTATAAAAAAGTTTGTTTTTCTAAATTCATTTTTAGTCAATAGTTACTAAATTATAAAAGTTCATGGTTCTAAATTCAGGTTCTTGCCTGCTTCTCACCCATGCTTCTCTCTGGTTTTGAGGAAGATTTAGTTTGTCTTCTGAAAGAGGACAACGAAATAATTAAGGAAGGGATAGCCCATGTACTTGCAAAGGCTGGAGGAATTATTCGAGAGCAGTTGGCAATGACTTCAAGGTGTGGCCTCTTTTATTGCAGTTAGCCATATGTTCCCCATCTATTTGAATGGATTGTTAATAAGTTCTAATTATTTTTGTTTCAGTTCAGTGGACCTACTACTGGAAAGGTTATGTTTAGAGGGCAGCCGGAAGCAGGCAAAATATTCTGTACAGGCCCTTGCAGCAATAACCAAAGATGACGGGCTCAAAGCACTCTCTGTTCTATACAAGGTTCTCTTCAGTTATACCTTACACTCTTTTCTTGTTGTTGCCGCCTTTGCGATTGTTGACATCTTTGTGATGATATGTCATACTTTATGACTGCAGAGGCTTGTGGATATGTTGGAGAAGAAAACTCATTTACCAGCTATATTGCAATCACTAGGATGTATTGCCCAAAATGCAATGCCTGTTTTCGAAACAAAGGAGGGTGAAATAGTTGACTTTATCACAAACCAAATTCTTTGGTGCAGTAATGTATGTCTTTGCCTACTGGTTTGAGTATTTTCATCTTCATCTTCAGTAATCAAGATTTTTTTTCCTTATTTTTCTGAAGAATGGCCATGCCCAGAAACCTGACTGGAATGCTAGAAGTGAATTTTGTTTATTGAAGGTTAGCATTGAAGAAGCACCAATCTTATTTGTCATTGTTTTATTCAAGAATAATTACATGTGAGGCTGTGTATGTTATTATGTTATACTTGCATTGTTTGCTAATATATTTTGAACTCACACTCATGAAAGTGAACCACATCTTTTTTTTGAACTGAAAATTACTGATTCTTGTAGACATATGGCATTAAAACTTTGGTAAAGAGCTACATGCCTCTTAAAGATGCACATCTACGTGTGGGGATAGAAAAGCTTTTGGGAAGCCTCAAGAATATGCTTCTCTTTGGGGAAATTTCACAAAGCATTGAGTCAAGGTAATCTAAGATGTGATACCAGATAATATCACCTGGGTCATCTTCATTTTGACTATGTAGGTACCCCGTTATTCTTAGGGGAAACATGACTCTTCTAAAATTTTACTTCCTATCACGCAGTCCTGTAGATAAGGCTCATCTCAGACTTGCTGCAGCAAAAGCTGTCCTGCGTTTATCCAAGCAGTGGGATCATAAAATACCTCATGATATTTTTTATTTGACACTAGGAACTTCACAGGTTTGAATGTCTCCTGTTCTTTGAACTATATATTAATAATTGCTTGCTGTTGTCTGGACATCATTCTTCTTAACTTGTAAAATTAGTATGTACCCAATTAGGTACATAAGGAAGAGCAAAATGAGTATTTGTGGTTGATAGAATTGAAAGAGCAAAATGAGTATTTGTGCTAATGTCTCATGAACCCAATTAGGGCATATAAACAGTCTAGAGGGCATTAACAGATGTTCCCTAGATGCAGTGTACATAAGGAACTGTATAACCAACTTGGCTCTGACTGTTGTGTCATCTAGTATCCATTACCTAATTCCTTTTTTCAGAATAATACAACAACTATGATGGCACTTTTATTTATGCAGGATACGTATCATGAAGCGAGAAAATTATTCACTGGCAAAGTACATCAGTACATCAAGGAACGTTTTCTGGATGCTAAATATGCTTGTGCTTTTCTCTATAATATAACGGAATCTCATCCTCTTGAGATCAAAGAGGTTGACACATATAATTTCATTGAGACATTTTTTCTTTTCTTTCTGGTTGATGATTTAACAAGATCCTCCCATTTTGTACTCATGTTGGTTATTGAGCATTGTGTTTTTCTTCCAGGACATACACAACTTGGTTGAAGTTCTCCAAATACATCATCAGCTAAAGGCCCGACAACTTTCTACACAATGTGACATGAACTCACTTGTGGTGTATCCAGAGTACATTCTCACGTACTTGGTCCATGCTCTTGCACATCATCCTGGTTTTCCAGATGTTGAAGATTGTGAAAATGTTCAAGCATTTGAACCCATTTATTGGTAGGTGGTTATTTCGAGAAGATTTACTGTCATTCTTCTGTTTTTTTACTGTCATTCTTCTGTTTTTTCTTCCAAAAACTTCTTGATTGTTGTGTAGCATGTTCATATCTTGTCTTCGTTGAAGCTTTTTGTGTTGAGTAGAAAATGCTTGTAAGTACTTGTAATCTTTTTGATGTTAAATAACTGATGATATCCATGCAGATATGTCTGCTTTATAGATGCTTATCTTGGTGAATGATCATATTCTGTACAAGTATAAAACACGAAATAATCTTGTCTATTGTCATCAAATATCTACATTACACTTCTTGTCAATGTAATATGCATTGGATTTGAGTATGATATAAAACTGTCTGATGGCACAGTGTTGCATGCATTTATTGAGGTTATTCTTAGGGAACCTTGTAGAACTATTATCAGTAGTAGGTGTATGATGACTTCAGTGATTAGTAATAAGTTTATGATGACTTTGATTAAAGCTACCTGTTGATTAGACTATCCATAATATCTTTCTTATATATATATGCATTGATAAAGTTTGTCTTTGAAATGTGTACAACATGCATTTTCTACGAACACATTTTCCTGAATTGGTTAGAATTTGTCTATAAATTTTATTTTGAAAATCTTAGTGGTTGAAATTTTAAGATTATGTTTTGCATTATGTAGAGGAAGTGAATTCTGGATTGCTAATTTACCATTGCTACCTCCTTTGCTTCATTATACTGATGGGTTTGTAGTTTGCAGGCGGTTACATTTATTTCTTTCCACATTGTTGTATGGAAATGGGAGCTCCCAACAAGCCAATGCTAGAACCAGAGAGAGTTATTCCACAGTTATCTCTATTTTCCACAGCATTAAATGCTCAGAAGATATTGTTGATGAAACAAAAACGAAGGTATTACCTTTTAGTTTTGTCGTTGTTTAGCATACATACTATCATTGAGTGACTTGTAAGCATAGAATAGGAAATGTGTTGGACATTGGTGGAAATGCGGTGAATTTACAGAAACCCATAGAAATGGTAAAAGAAACTTTGAATTTTGATTTGAAATTCTAA
>JAMKQA010036863.1:0-17740 GCA_024699735.1 Posidonia australis | reverse complement strand
AATTGTATTATAGAACAATAACAAAACATCGATACAAAAATATAAATTAGTCACCGTACCAATAAGATAATTACAAATCAGCACAAAAACGTAATACTATTCTGTATCATAACTATTCGCATTCAATTTAGTAATACAAAAATGAAAAATCAAATTATTTTAAATTCAGCACAAAAACGTAATACTGTTTTGTATCATAACTATTTTAAATTCAGAAACCACTAGTGGTATCATTTCAAAATAAGTGGTTTCAATAGGAACCATTAGATCAATATCTAACAGCTATGATGTATCTTTCATCAAAAAAGCTAATTTGAAGGAGGATGCAACTGAACCGGCTCCTGGATATCTTATATTCGTTTGCACGCCTAGTCAGATCCGATAGTTGAGTAAATCTATCTTTTTAAAGCCTAAAACTTTACCAAATCAGCCCTCTAGAACTAGAAGACTAAGCCTCTCTTAAGAGGCTCACTCATTTAATTTTTCAAATTAGTCACTGTTCATTAAAAAAAAAAAAATCTAAAATCCAAAATCGACCTGAATTTCATTTACGAAGGAGAAAGAAATATAGCACCCGTTACATCATAGTGGACTAGAACTAATTATGTAATTTGGCCGGCCCATTGATTCAGGCCCATCATTAACGAAGTACAATAACTGCTTCAACCGCCTAACATGACATCCGTCTTCGTTCTTCTCCTGTCAGCAACTTTGTTCTCTGTTCAATCTCTTCAATCTTCATCTCTCTCTCTCCATTTGATCTTTGGGTAAATCCTAGGGTTTTGTGGATAATGGAGAATTTTGAGATGATGGAGGGCATGGTACTTACACTCCCGTATGGCGAAGTGCGCTTGGCAACGGACAGGAGAAATCAGAGTTTTGTCTTGATCTGGAAAAAGTTCATCCAAGCAAATGATAATCGCATTCGTTTACATTACGGAAAACATATTGAAAAGCTCTTGACTTCTTCTGAATGCTTGTACTGCGTCAGGTGATCAAGTCAAGTTCTCGTCGTAGATCTTTGTTCACAGTTAGTTGATTATACATGCATGCATGCAGTTAATTAAGATCACTTTCTTTAACACTAATTACAATTATCATTAATACTTCTTGTTCTTGTTCATACCGTTTTATGCTTGCAGGTTGATTCATCACGCCGTTGTATCGTCGGAGGAGAGCGATGTCCTTTACCTTGTCTTTGACCATTTGGGTGTTGGTTTCCACGCATTCTTGTACAAGCGAGTGTGCAGCTGCTTCAATCAGCACGCATATTTCCGGACGGACTCGGACGGGAATTGCGTTCTTTCCCGTCATTCAGTCCGGGTAATCTTCGGTTCAATGGTATTTCATAGAGCGCAAATTCATCTTCCATCTTTACATTTCGTGTGATTTTCTTCTTCTTCTGGCAGAGTTTCTTGTATCAGTTGTGTAAAGGAGTTGATTTCATGCACAAGCGGAAAATTCCTCACGGGTCAACAGCTTGACCACTGAAACTTTTGTATAACTCTTTAATTTACTTGATCTCTCATGTTTCCTATCAAAACAGATGCTTGTCTATTGCAAGTCTTCAAGTGGATTTGCGATGGGGAATTTTAAAGATTGGACATTGGGCGTCTAAAAGTTGTCTTGATTTGGTATCTGGGGACTCGTATGAGGTTTGTTCGTCCTCCTACAATTGCTATCTAATCCTACCTCTTGTTGATGATTGCCAAATATAGACTCACTCGTTCCTCAATTCAGAATCATGAAATTTGGTATAGAGCTCCTGAGGTTTTTCTCCATGACTTCATAAGAAACCCATACGCTTTGGACATGTGGTCTGTTGGGTGTATCTTCGGTATGTTTTTATAGGCCTTCTGGTTTAAAATGAGATAATCTGGCGTTTATTTTCATTATTCTTTGTAGTTCAAATATCAGGTTTTGGGGACAAAACTAGTATTTCCTTTGCAACCATGGTGTTTGTGATGCATTTTGCCTTTTGAGGAAGCTTATTTGTTTATTCATTTTAGGTCCGAGAGGATTGTAGTTAATGTTGTTGTCATGATTTCACATATAATGTGCATATTTTGACTCTGTCCTGCTGTATATTAAGTGCAGTCATAATTGGTTTGTGTCTGTTTATTAACAAAAATTAAGATTAGCCTAATTTATAACTTTTTTCTTTATTGATGCATGTTCTTAGTGTTCTTCTTTACCCCATAAATTATTATGTAAATGGTTGGATTAGCATCAACAAAAAAACTGCCAATTCGAGATTACAATCGATGTTAAGAAAAATTGGCTATTCTTTGTCACTATAGTGCCCAAGCAATCAAGCATTGCACAATTACGAAGGAAGCTGTCTAAACAGTTGTCATGTAAAACATTATCTCTTACTATTTGTCTTTTGTTGCAGCTGAAATGGCATTAGGTACACGTCTGTTCGAAGGTAACTCGGAATTTGAACAGCTGATTGACATATTCTGGTAATCACGAAATGCTATTGACATATATATAACATCCTGTCCAGAAAGCTTATCTGAATCTTTGGTAATGCCACTTGATACCGGTGTTTATTGTTTCTTTTACTACTAACTTCAATATATATCTTAGGGTCTGTTTGGTAAATCAGTTTATGAAAAGAAAAAAAAAACGTTTATTTTTAGAAAATTGAACCAAATTACTTTTTTTAAGCTAGATTATCTCAATACTCTAGTTTTTTGTTTGTGTATGAAAATTTTCAAATAGACTGATTATAAAAAATTATGAAGACTAACTTTTTTAAAAATACTGTTTAATTATGAGAATAATCTACTTTTCCATTAGTGTTACCAAACGTTACCTTTATTATAGTATTGTTTCTTCTGCCGCAAAGCACTATTTCACATGGATTTACGAATGTTTTGTAAACATAAGCTTTTCTCAGTACATCACTTCAACTCTCTAGAGTTAATTTTATTCGTTAAAATGTGAGTATCTAGCAGTATTCAAGTCATATGAAAATTCGACATATGGATTTGTCATTATAGGCAAATGTTGCAATTGTCTGTGATATTTTGCATTCAGTGTCGACCTCGCTCTGATTTACTACTTCCTTCAAAGGTTTTTGGGACCCCCAACTGAGGAACGATGGCCTGGGGTTAGCCGGCTAATGAACTTAGAGCCACTACCAGACTGGAAACCTCAAATCAGGAAACCTCGTATCAGAGTTCATTTAAATCAAGCACTGGGACGTGATGGTGTTAATCTTCTATTGGTAATGCATGGTTCCTGATTCTTATTGATAATAAACTCACAATTGCTTTATAGAAAACTCCGTCAATACTTGAAAGTAAATTTGGCTCCATTTATCGATTCAAGTACCTCTTGTAGTTTTACGTCGGTTTCTTGAAGAAAGTCTTTTAACATTTTGCAAATGATTGTCACTTCAAGTCAACCCAAAAAACCCATAGACATATTGCTTTCTATAAGAACTGAAACTTCAGAGTTCCCTACATCTCGAATTTTTTTGATAGCTTGGAGCACATCTTTACCTTTCTGATGGGCTTAATTCTGGTAACTAACAAGAATTTACCATGGACTTGTAAATAACTATTCATTTAGAATGATATCGAAATATAATTTCTTTTTCTTGACACAGAGAATGCTGGTGTATAATCCTGCAAACCGAATATCAGCAGAAGAAGCACTTATTCAACCATTCTTTGATGCTATTGACAAATCCCAGTACTAACTCCAAGCAATTATTTTTTCAGGGGGCAAAAATAGAGTAATTTTCTCCAAAACTGTAAACAATTCGCCTGTTTTTTAACTTGCACATATAAAGATGTGATACATTCCTTTATTTTGTAAGATAAGAGTATTTTCTCTTATATCCTTGATCTGAATTCGTGTATATGAGCTTGATTAAGTCCATTTTGTCTGCTCTACTGTTGGTATTAAATGAGCCTTCCTTATTATACAACCCTAAATTAATTGTATTACAGATTTACAGTGATGTTATCTGGTATGTGCCATCAATACATTTGTTATATCATGTTCCATGTTAACTAAGATACGGCAAAATTGTTGGGACGTTCTAATCGCATATTGCAATTTAGTAGTTCACCATAATTGTTATACAGATGCACTTGTCTCTAGGTGTTGAGAATAATTAATTTTAGGATGTGTTTATGGTATCCACATGAGTATCAAAACTTTTAGTGGATATCGAAAACTTTTATTCTTAACCATTCATTCAAATATATGAATGGTGAAATTTATATCTGCAAATAAATAATTGTAATTATCAATGGACATTTACAATTTTGTAGGATAACATCATAAGTATCATAGAATTTTTCTAATCTTATGAACCATCGTATCAATCAATCTCTGTCTCTCTCTTTAGTTCAGCTTTCTGATTTAAACATGGATTTTGAAATATAACATGATAATTCCATCCTAGATGTGAATCAATTATATGGATGGTAGGAAGCACTATATGTGCCTCAACTCACTCGCTCCAAAACATTCAACAAATGAATGCATTTTCATAAAGCTCTAACCCACAACCTAATGTGACATGGCCAAGATGAAACTGCTCCCATTAGACGAAAGCATAAGATGATAAGACGAAATGGGTAGAAAAATCTGGCAAGTGGGAAATGAAAGCATAAGATGAACATCTGAGCAAAGGATAGGAAGACTTTGGCAAGTGCAAAATAAAAGCATAAGATGAACCATAAGGTGATAAAAAGACGGAATACTTGGACTCTGAACAAAAAAAATCCCATTATAAGTACGTTTACTTCCGGAATTACTTTGAACAATTGTATCATACTCTCTGTTTTAAGAATCATATCGTTCTTGAGATTCTCAGTTTTATGCTATTTTTAACATAAGAATCATCGAGGCATTTGCTACAATAGATTAATAGGTATAGACGACTATCACCCATTTTTCCAAAATTTGTCTCCAATTTCGTAATAAAAAAATTGAACCCCCCTTAATAAGCTGGCTTATTTAATTTTTTTATGTAATCATTGTTCATTCAGAATTTAAAAAAAAAAAAAAACAATATATCCAAACAGATCCAGAAAACTGGGCCTGCCCTTTCAGAGCCCATTATCAACCAACCACTTTTAACTGATATTTTTTTGAACCTTTAACTGATTCAACCGCCCAACTTCCCATCTCCAGTCCTGGTTCTCTCCTCCTGCCACCAACTTTGCACGATCTCTCTCTTCATCTCGTCTCCCTTCCCCTCTCTTCCTCTCTCAATCTGGCGTTTGGGGTGTGAATTCAAGGATTTTGGGGAAGACAATGGGGAATTACCAGAAGCTGTTGAAGGTAGCTCAGGGACCGAATGGGAAAGTGTACTTGGCGAAGGACATGGAAGACGGGAAGGTCGTCACCATCAAGAAGATATTCAATGTTCAAGTAAACCATTGGCTCGCTGGTGCGGTGGATTACAGTTTCATCAAGAGATTCCAGTTGGCTCTTGGTGATTGCCGCTACTGCACCAGGTGATTTTAGCTTCCTGCAGTATCTAATCCTGATCATCATGTCGATGAATCATTCATGCATGCATGGTATGCAACACATTGAATGTATATTCCACTGGTTCTTCTTGGTCTTGTTGTTTGTTTAGACACGCGATCGATCACAACTGCAGGTTGCTTCATTACAAAATCGCGAAGAAGAAGGGAAGGGAGGTCTTGTACCAAGTCTTTGAGTGTTTGGACATTATTGAATTCCACAGCCTCCTGGATCACCCATACATTTTCTTTTTTACTAAAATGAATTATCCACGGCGTTTCGGAACTAGGTACCTCGAGTTCGACTTCGACGCGAGCTGCCATCTTACCCGTCGTGGCGTCCAGGTGATCTTTCGTAGCTTCGTATATATTATATTAATTCTATAATTGATTTCTTCTTCTTCTTCTTCTTCTTTGTGTGGCAGCATTTCTTGTATCAGTTGTGTAAAGGACTTGCCTTTATGCACGGCCGTCGTCTTCCTCACAGGTCAACAGATTAAGGATCGAAACTTTTATATTGACTAGAAACATGCATGCATAATTGGGATTAACTGTTTTACATGATCTCCCAAGTTATCCTGTCAAAACATGCAGGTGCTTGCATCCTGGTGCTATTCAACTGGACGCGAAACGGGGCATCATAAAGATTACAGATTGGGCATCTTCTACATTTTTGGACCCCTTTCAAGGCCTTACGGTTTTTTTCCCGTCCTTCTTTGTTGAGATCTGCATCCTATTCACGCTTAATTGTCAAGTCTAATTTCACTCCTTCCTGATCTATCATTCAGACATTTCATGTCTGGTATGGAGCTCCAGAGGAAATTCTCGGACATTTCGGACATCCATGCGCTAGGGACATGTGGGCTGTTGGGTGTATCTTCGGTGTGTTACTTTTTGGAATCCTTTGGTTTAAAATAAAAGGCAATTTTATTTAATTTACTTGTTTCCTTCACTAGTTATTGAGGTATGCCTTCTAAAATTTAAACACAAGATGGTTCTACTAGCTATTGTATGATCTGCTGTAATATATACCTGTTTCGTCCTCTTCTATGATAAACTGTTTTCTCTTCATTGTGAATAATGGTCAAGAGATTACGTTTTTTTTCCCATCCAATCCCCATTTGCTTCAACAGTAATGTGTTAACAAAAGTGATTATGAAGTTTTTTTTATATTATTTTTCGCATCTTTATAGTTCAGATTTCAGGATTTTGGTGGAGCAATGTTGGTCTTTTCTTTGTGTCCATGGTGTGCTCGAATGCATTTTGCTTAAGTCAGCTTTCTATGAAGTTTAGGCGAGTGGACTGTGATTCATGTCGTCGTGATCTTTCTTATTGTGAAGTCATTAGCAGTTAGAGCCTATTTTTAATAAGAAGTAAGGAAATTGATCTATACAACATAATTCTACAAAATTTATAATTTATTTCTTTGTCTAGACAAGTTCTTGATATTTTTCTTTATCCATAACATATTGTGTAAACAGCTGGATTACCAAAGATAAAACTCAAATTCAAGATTGCTGTTGGTGTTAAATAAGAATTGGTTATTCTGTAACATAGTAATACCAAATCACTGGATCATTGAGGTAGTCTAGGCAGTTAACACAAAATACATTGTCTGTTTACATCACACGTGATTGCTGTTCGTTTACTGTCTCGATCCTCATTTATAACTGTTGCAGCCGAGATGATATTGGGAACGACTCTGTTCCGAGGTTCATCGGCGTCTGATCAGCTGCATAAAATATTCTGGTAAACACCATTCTATAAACTTGTTATAGCATCCCGTAGGGATGGCCTATCAAACTCTCGGATAATATCATTTTATTGTGTTTTTGGGTTCATTTTAGAACACCTTTGGTATTTCAATTTAGCATTGCCTTTTCTACCATGTCTTTGAAAAAGTAATGCAAATATAACCTTTTTTTTTTTTCAGATATATCATCTGTATTAGTAAGAAATAGGGAATAAATGTGCGCATCTAACGGCGTCACTATAGGCAAATGTTGCAATTGTCTGATATATTTTGCCTTCACTTTCAACCTCACGCTGATTTATTACTTGGCTTGAAAGGTTACTGGGAACCCCAACTGAGGAACATTGGCCTGGGGTTAGGTCGCTGACAGACTGGCCAAGAGATCCAATATCGAACCCTAAAGACATTGCTCTTTTATTTCCTCTTAGACATTTATGTCAAGGTGGTCTCCAACTTCTTTTGGTAATGGTTTCCTGATCCTTGAAAATATCACCTCGCACTGAACTACCCCTGTTGCTTGTTCCATGGGAAAATCAGATCAATAGATAATATTGAACTTGGCTCCACTCTATTCAAGTATATATTGTAGTTTTCTGTCGGGTTCTTGATGAAACTTTCTTTCCTTTCTTACATGATTAATATATCAACCCAGACAAAAATCCAACATCCATTGCTTTCTCTAAGAATAGAACTATCAGACATTCCCATTTCATGATTATTATTTGCCTTTATGATAGGCTTAGTTCTGGTAATTAATAAGCATTCCCGCTGAGTTTTCGTTGACTATGCCTGTTATTTCTTTATATTGTTCGACTGATGTGGAAATATAATTTTTTTTCATGATGTAGGAGATGCTTGAGTATAATCCTGAAAAAAGGATATCAGCAGAAGCAGCGCTTAGCCATCTGTATTTTAAAGATATTGACAAATCTCAATACTAATTCTGAGCATTAAATTCCTAGATTTCATCAAGGCAAAAACAGAGTATTTTCTTCAACAGTACAAATGATCTGCCTTCGTACTCATTCCCATACAATGACATGACACATTCCTTTGCCTGTAAAATCAGAATTTCTTTCTCTTATACCCCTATGTTCCAAGGGTTGTATCTGAATTTGATATCGATGCAAAGTAATTTCTGATTTTAATCAAAATCAAATCTACAGATGATCTTTATAATTATACCTGTTAATTTCTGATACGATACGATATAACCGTATTTGAATTTATCCTTATCAGGTCTCGCGTACTTATCGTGTCTATCCGGTAGACACGGTTATTAAACGAGTCGTTTTCGTGTCTAAGGTAGAAAACCTGATAAGTACATGTTATCTAATCATGTATATAAATTATAACTTTCATTATTTTAAATAGTGTATGTTTATGATATGTTGTAGACTTATGATATTAACATATGGAACAATGGAACTTGTGAAATATTGTTGAATGATTGTTTTCATGATTTATTGATTTATCTTTGATTTTTCTACGTGTACAAAACGTGTAATTGTTAAACATATACTATACGTGTAATCTTGTATTAAACGTGTAATCGTGTAATAAACGTGTACTCGTGTCAATCAAATCGTTATCGTGTCAAAACAACATGATTCATTTAAACGTGTACTTAACGGGTCATGTCGTGTATACACGTTAACAGACAATTCGTGTTTGGGTTTAGTATTAGGTACACGATAATTAAATGGATCGTGTTTAGATTTAACATATATGTATAGTATATACGTTTATACACGACACGATTGGTACACGATACAATCCATTTGACAGGTCTATATTTATAATGAATGAATAAGATTAGAGTTAGAATTCGATTCGATCGACTCAATCCAAAAAATCATAAGCACCCCTCCCCTCTGGACCTAGACCGGGTCAAGTCGAATTGTTAGACCACATGAGCCAGGTCGAGTTGGGCTGACAAAGTCAACCCCTCGACTCGCATGGCCCATGGCCTGCCTTTTGGTTGAGCCATGGGCCTAACGGGCCAAGTTGAGCTAGTTCAGTCCATTGGATTAGTCTATTTAAAAATAAAATTTAAAAGTATTAATAAAAAAATATTTTTTATATATAAAATATCTTATATTTTACATTTTTACACTTTTTTTTGTTTTATGTTCTACCGCTCGTTATTTTTTGCCGAGTGTAAGGGACTTTACGAAACCTTGATGAGACAAAATCGCATGTGGCAGGAGAATGACAAGAGGAAGAAGATGGCAATGTCACTGAACGGTTATCAGCTCACTGCGATTTCGAGAGACTTTTTGTTTTTAATTCACATCGAATAGCATTATAGATGTGCGTTGTTCTGACCCAATGCAGTTAGTGAGAAGTGTGTTAATCAAAGTATATTTTTTGGAAACAGTAATTATATTGATAAGGATTCTTGGTTATGTAACTATCACCAAGAGCTCAAATATTATCCAAAATATTACAAAAAAGGCCTAGGATCCAGAAGATCCAAAGAATTAAAAAGAAAAGGGAGTTAGCCACCTGAGTGCATAACATAACAGGCTAAGAAAGTCCAAAAGTAATTAAATTACAGTCCCAATCTCACTAAAGACCACAAAAAATAATTGCAGAAGGAAAATCATGAGGAATGATCCTCCATGGCATTTTGCTCAAGTAGCATGGTCTCAGTCGGAATGTTGGCTGCTGAGATGGGGGACACAGAGATAGATTGAGTAGAGACTCCCAGATTTTGTTGATTCATGTTCCAGGAATTTTGCATTTCCGAGACAGATTAGAGTAAAGCCTCCCTTTCGAAACCTGTATCCAAGTTTACTGATCAGGAATACATAAGGGAAATAATCTTAAAATATGGTTTGTCTACTTGTATCAGATGAGTTACAAAAAGTTCTACTATTTCTTTTTTTCCAAATACACCAAATTATTGCCTGAATGAGCACATTCAACCAGGTTCAAATAATGCAAAAAAAAAACAGTGGGATTTATACCGCTAAAAATCTGAATCATGATAGAATACTGGATATAAAGGGCAGTTAATAAAAAACTTTCATATAACAGCTGCGAAAGAGCAATGAATAAATAAATACGATACAGTTTCACAATGAGCCTTGCTCATAATGCAAAGATTATGACTGATCCATCTTTTTTCATCAGGTTATCTTTGGTTAGAATCTTATTTGATACTGCTAACCAAGTAAAGAGTTTGATTTTTAAAGGTACCCAGACCTTCCAAATGGATTTGTACAAGTGGAATCTCATTCCACCATCATTGATAACATTATAACATGATTTTACCGAGTAAGCAAAATTAAGATCAGGTTGCCATTGAAGCTTTTTTTTTTTTCCAAATTAAGCTGTAGGCCAGATAGTATATCTGCCAAATGGTCTGCTTGTGCCTGCAATGCAAATGACTTGTTGTGTTGCACCATACTGTCAAAGTCATGGAATAAACCTTGGAAATTACTCTCAAAAAATTACAGCACCATTTTCACAGATAATTTCTTGTGTTTTGCTATTTTATATAAGTCTGGAAATATATATTTTAGAGGGGTGCCATTAATCCAATTATTCTCCCAGAAGATGGTGTCTTCACCATCTCCTACTTCAATTGAAATGAAACAATTAAGAATACTAAAACATTTCTTAAACTCTTGCCAAATTGGAGAGCATTTCCTAGGTGAAGAGTTAAGTAAAGCCCCTAATCTAGATCTAGAGTAGTACCTGGCTCTTAATAAATTTGGCTACTTCAGATTAGGAGTGCAAGTCCAGAACTTCCATAAGAGTTTACCTTTACGTGCCGCACTAAAGTTCCTAAGATTAATGATGCTCCAATCCTTTTATTCCTTAGATTTACTTAAAGTATCCCACTTTACCAAGTGAACTCTTTTTATTAGTTGATGACGGCTGCCATAGGAATCTACATCTGAGTCGATTAATCTCCTTTTTCCCCCTTAAGGGAAGATGAAGAATCGAAAGATAGTAGGTAGGTATTGCAGATCAAACACTGTTTATTAGGTTTAATCTTCCCCCTAGAGAAAGGAGATTAGCCTTCCAAGTAGACAACTTATTGGAGATTTTTTCAATGACAGGTGTTTAGTTCTTATAAGATGCCTTTCTATGATGCAAAGGAAGGCTTAAGTAAGTAATTGGCAATGTTCCTGGTTGACAGTCTAGAATATCACACTCATGCTCCACCAATGCCCTAGATATACCTACACCAGTCAAAGAAGACTTCTGAAAATTTATTTTGAGTCCAGAACAAGTCTAAAAGCAACAAAGAATCCTTTTAATATTAACCAAGTTGTTAATCAAAGTACATTACAGGGAGCAAAAGAATAATAGGGTAAAAAAAGAAGATGTGATGACAAACGTGGGTAGGGTACATCGGACCACTGATTAATTAATAGACTTGTCATTGAAACAAATTGTTAGTATTGGAGTTTGTTTAAACAAAATGTATGTTTATTCCTACAAAATAATAGATGAATATATATATATGCCATACTTCTTAGACCTTTTAATTATAAATGAAGCTATGGATGCATATAAATTTGCCCGTTATCCTTTCTCCAAACGCTAACTTCATTTCTCAATATCATTCTGTCATTCCCATCTTGCATTCCCCAGCCAACGCCTTGAAACAGCAACCGCAGTAAAAGTACCCACCATCACACTGCATGGCAATCGCACAGCACTGAGACACTGCAACACCCACAACAAACTCCGTCTACTAATTATGTTTCTCCCATAACAGTGTTGGTGCTTTTCTTGTTATTAACAAGTTCCGTTTATCTTATTTATAATTATTACAAGTTTATTAGCAAGACATATCAACATCTTGTTTATCTTTCAGTTTCGGAGAAGTTTGTCTTTCTTTTTATCAACATTTTGTTTATCTTTCAGTTATCAACATCTTGTTTATAATCGAAGAAAAACAGCTTCTCCTATAATCTATCTTGTTTATATTTTACTATTTTGAATAAGTTTATTTAGTTGATTATTGACAATCATGTTCTGTTTAACTTTTATATGTTTGAAATAATTTAGGAAGATACAAGACTTTAGGAGGGCACGTATTTTGTTATTAATTTATAATGTGCCTTGCTGCCTTTTGTAGATATCAAATACAAAAGAAACGCATGATCATAATCCTATCTTTGATATACTCCTGTACCTATTGATAGCAATGGACCTGAAGCATGTAAAACCAGTTTTAAAAAAAAACAAATATTTGCTATTCTCTAACAAATATTTGCCAGATTGTCCAGATTTTAGAAGGTAATATATCAATAGAATATCCTATGTTTGGAAATTTTTTATTAATTATCCTCTATATCCTATGTTTTGTCATATTGAAGATCTGTTCAGATATAGACCTGAATGTTCCTTTCCTTTATTTGAAATTGGATGGAGTATCCTAATCCCTGTTGTAATTTAGAATATTTGGAAGTAAAGAAATAGTAGAACTTTCTGTAATATAACTAATTCATGTAGGTATATTACATTTGAAATTATCTCCCTTATGTATGCTTGGACAGGTTTTGAAAGAGATGCTTTACTTCAATCTGTCACGGACATGCAAAACTCTTGGATCATGAATCATCCACAAATTGGAGCATCTACAAACAATAATCTGGTACTTCCTATTGCCTCTGCTAATGCTCATGTTGAGGCTCCTCCCTCAGCTCAACTCCAATGAAGACCCCTTAGCATGATTAATATCTTCTTAATCAGATTCTATGGTCTTTTTTGATCTAGTGCTGTAAATTTCTCGTCTCTTGGACATATTACGGCCTACACTCTTTGGAAGTGGTCGAGTCTTTTTGCGGTCGAGTTTTTTTGGCTTTGGTGGTTTTACCGTTGGGGAATTCAATCGATCAAAATGTTTCGATCGACCGAAGTAGGGATTTTCGGAAGACCGAAGTCTAAGTTCTGGTCGACCATTCTGGACGTTTGATGCTTGGTTCAGTCTACCATTTTGGTTCGATTTGTCAAACTAGACTCCTAGTCCATGTGCTTAAATGTGTTTGATAATGTTAATCTCATGGATCTAAATGATGGATTGACATGTGTTAATGATGTTTCCTATGTAGAAGGCATGGAGGATTACAGAATTTAATTGAATGAACTTGAATGATGGTTTTACGTGATTTTGGGCATGAGACCCATTAAGAGTTGAAATGCTTTAATGATGTTTTAAGCATGTATTAATGATAGTGAATCCATGTAAATGACATGAGATAAACATGGAAATGTTTCCAAGATTAAATGGGGTTTTTATAAGAAAAACCCTAATGCTTATGAAAGTGAATTGTGTATTGTTCTGGATGGACGTTGTGATAGGGTAATACTGGTAGGGGTTGTGGACCTTAATGAGACCAGTTAGCCCAAGCATGGTTGTCGAGGTTCTGGATCCACGAAGTTGCGTGGGTTTCAAGGTTTGAGACAATTAAAAGAGACCAGATTACTCCCACTTGAGACTGTATCGACTAGACCTGGGAATGAGAGTACCAAGTGTCGGGACACATTTGGGGCGCCAAGAAAGATATATCTCCATGTATGTTAAATAAATGAGATTGAGGCCTGTTAACGGAGGTAGTTGTCCTCCCTCATGGGGAAGGATACTACGATAGTGTAGGTTAGTGTCTTGCCTTCTGCTTGTGGCCTGGTCGCCTCTAATCAAGGTGACACTAATGATTTGTGAATGATTTGTGTGTGTTGTGGTTTTAGGTTAGAGATGGTTTGTGTTTGGCTTATGGGTTTTGTAGATACTCCGATTTTGCAGTCACTTGGCAGCAGACTCTTTTGAAAAGATACTCTAGTTACAACCACCAAATCTAAACCTTAACTCCACCAAAATCCTAATTCCACCTAAACCCTTGCTCCACACAAGCCCATTTTGACTCAATCGAAGCCAATCAAAGCAAAAACCCATAATTAAAAATCAAAATCAAATAAAACTCACTTAAATCATCACAAAACCTAAACTAATTAAGTAAAAAAAAACTTTAAATCCAAACCAAAACTAAATAAAATCCACTTAAATATTGAAAATCCAAATTAATCAAATAAAATCCACTTAAACCACTTAAAATCCAATTAATTAAGTAAAAACCCTAATTAAAACAAAAATCAAATAAAATCCATTTAAACCATTTAAAATCCAAGTTAATTAAGTGAAAACCCTAATTAAAATCAAAATCAAGTAAAAGACATGTAAACCACTTAAAAATCAAATTAATTCAACAAAAACCCTAATTAAAATCCTAATCAAGTAAAACTCGATAAAATCCATTAAAAATTAAATCTAATTAAAAAAACCCTAATCCAAACAAAAATCAAGCAAAAAAATAATTAAATCTAAATCTAAATCAAATCCTTAAAAACCAATTAAATCAAAATTAAAATTAAAATCCTAATTAAATCAAGTAAAAACTAATTAAATCTAAATTTAAAAGTAATCAAATCTAAAACTCAAACACAAAAACCTAATCCATTTAAATCCAGAAAAACCCTAAAATAATAAAACTCATAATCCTAATTAAAATCACAAAAATCCTAAAATAATAAAATCCAAAAACCTTAATCAAACTTAAACTAAATAAAACCAAATATCCCTAAAACCAAACCCAAAAACCCTAATTAAGATCACTTAATCAAATTATGAAACCTAAAACCAAGTTAAAATCACAAAATCAAAATCTTAATCACAAAACCTTAAAACTAAAAACCCAATTAAAACAAAAAAAACCCAAAACCCCTTAAAAAGCACAAGAGCCCACTCCGCAGGCATAGTAAGTCCAATACATCATTCATCCATTTCAATCAAAAACTTAGGAAGCCAAAAAATAATTTCAGCCAACCCTCTTTCACCGCCGACAACTCGCAATTTCCGGCACAGTCCCCGACGATGATCCTGAGATCTCCAGTGCTCAATCCTCCTCCCGCATGATCCCCGACCAGCCCTCTTCCAGCTCTGCTGGATCCAAAGACGTCTAGTCACTGGAGAGAGAATCAACGACGTGAGAGAACTCCACCAGAGTTTAAAAACACCCTTTGCCAATAGCAATGGGGTGGCTTGAAACCTAGAGAGAAAAACCCATCGAAACCTCAGAGCCAACCTAGCAATCCCCCACCTTCAGAGCACCTCCTTCAATCCTTTTGCAGCACACCAGCACCCTTGAACCACTGCTGCCAGAGTGACCGTCCAGAGCACCGCTGATAGCCACACAGGAGAAACAACGACCATTCCCAGGTAATTTTCCCCTCCTTTAGTTTTAAATCTTTTTTCTTAGTCCTGTTAGGTCAAGTCGAGTTTTTTTGTTGCATCTCGTTGGAGTTATCGCCCCTGTCCACTGCTTTCTCCTTCTCCAGTGGTGGTGATGGTGGGTTCATCAGTACCAGCGAGGCCTTTGGCGTCTTGGATCAGGAAGAGGCTCCAGGAGCCTCTCCTCCTTCTTCCTCCTTCTCCTCCCTGAGCCCCTATCACTCAGGAGGGGATCCTTTGACCTCTTGTGCCCAAGAACACCACCGTAGCTTGTCGACAGTTGACCCTTCGCCGTAGAAGCCCCTGAACTCTCCAATCACCCTCACTCTAGGACACCACGTTAGGAAGCTTCACCACCTCGCCATGGACATCTCCACACGACCACACCGTCGTCTCAAACCCCAGAGCGTCGCCTCCACCTTTGCCACGACCGCCGTTGGCACAAGAGATGGGTGGAGGCACCCAGGCGTTCCTGGTCCTTGCACACTTCTGGAAGCTTTCCCTTGCAGCCTTGGAGCTTCTCTGGTCCTCGCTACGCCATCCCTACCGCAGCGTCATCACTAGCTATCTTGTCGTCATTTTCCTCAATGTCGGTCGACTCCTCGCCAGAGCCAGAGGTGGAGGGAGCATCAAAGGCTGCCCAAGCCTTGTCTGACGTGCCGGAGAGCCTCATCGTGCCTCCCTCTTGCTTCTTAGACCATTGCCGGAGCCCCTCCGTCGTCGTACCGCCGCCAGTGATTCGCCGGAGCCCTCGCCGGAGGCTGGAATGTCGGCGAACTTCGAAGAAGATAGGTTTAGTTTAGGTCCTTCAGTTTTAGGTTTTTTACAAATAGGTCCTTAAAATGTTACTTTTAGGTCCTATGTTTTTGCATTTGAAACCTTGTGGTGTTAAATAAGTTTTATTTCTGTAAAAATTGCATATGATCCCCTACATGTTTTATTTTCTTCATGACTAGTGCATTAATATTTATTTCTTCACACTTAAACTCCTGAAATCATGTTTTCTTTGCAATTAAGTCCTTAAAATTTGCATGAAGCCCTCAAGGCCTTTTAAAATAAACTTTCTGTGTGAAATTTGCATTCAGAGCCTTAAAAAATTTTGTAATCACGCTGAACATCATAAAAACCTAATTTTTCATCACATTTAAGCCCTGGCAAATTTTCATGTGAACCCCTGAATTCATAAAATATAGTTATTATGTAGGAAATTTGCATCTATGCCCTTAGTCTAGTTTTAAATTCCTTAATTAGGGTTTCAATTGTTTTAATACACATTTTTGGCATTTCTCACTTTTTAATCACATGTGCATTTATAATTTTGAATTTGAATATAGTTTTCATTTAAAAATTATGCTTGCAATGTAACATGATCTTTGATTTTACATTTTAGTCTCTGTAACCATGTCAGCGAGAATGGCAAAATATGCGAAAGTCGGCAAAGTCACGGCAAATATAAAAAATATGCAAATGCAGGAGTCGCCACCTAGTCTATTCAAATGGAAGACGAGGAAAACCATATAAAACATGAAAATCATGCAAAAACAATGGAAAAGGTCTTTGTAAACCAGAAATATGGGTAAGAATCCCTGTTACGTACGAGGAAGGTGTTAGGCACCCTCGTATGCCCGATAAATCGATCTTCTATTAGTTTCTCCATTGCTTATGAAATGTCGGCTTTTCAGCCTTTGCTATATGCCCGAGGGCGATATGCCATGCCATGCTTATGTGTGTGGTGTCTAAAATATAGGTGCATGATGTGTAAGGGTGTGTCCTAATGCTCAGAAGTATCACTCGTCTGTCGGGTCAAGTGTTGATGCAAGAATATTACATAATAAGATCAAAGATCTAATAATCTCGAGTGATTTTTCATCCTTGCCTTGCTATATGCCAAATGCAATCTAAAATGCATGGAATGATTGAAAATAGAGTTGTGCCTTCCTATTATGCCAAGGGAGAAAACCAAGGAAGAAACTCAGAAGCAAATCGACTCGGGAAAGCATGCAAAAACCATATAAAACCTGCTGTGTGCTAAAGAAAATAGGCCAACGTGCCTGTTTGGTGCGCCAGAATGGTGCGCCACCTATGTGCACCTAGGTGGGCCAGAAAGATGTGCTGAGTGAAAACAGAAAACTATGCAAAGCCAGTTCACAAAAGAATGCATTCTGCAGTGTAAAATCCTTCTGTAAAACTTGGTAAATATGCTAATGCAATGATTTGTGAATCTTGTGCTCAAGGGCT
>JAMKQA010036862.1:0-27812 GCA_024699735.1 Posidonia australis | reverse complement strand
GCGTAACAGGAATCCTTACCCATCCTCTGGTTAGCAGACATCCAGCCTTCCTATCTGCATCTCATGCATGCATTCATCCTTTTGTGGTTTTCCTCGTCTTTCCATTAAAAGACTAGGTGGCGACTCATTTTCTCTTTCTTCTTGTCTTTGCGCCTTCGCCATCCATTGGCATGGCTGTGATCCCTTTCCCGCCTCCCTCCGGGTCGGGTCCGACACGGTCACACTTTAAAACATGCGTTGCCTCAAAACCTTTCAATAAATCTTTAATTCAATCTATCAAAACAACATATACTCTCTTATCAAAGTGTGTATCTTAAATATCGATGCCACAATGACCGAATTACAAAACTTTAATACATTTTATCATAAAAACATACATCCAAGAATCAATTCCAATTTCGTTGAAAACCACCACAACTTCAAATGAAAAACAATGTGTTACATTGCTCGGTGCCATGCAACTAATATAGGTCCACAAGTAATTGCTGAAGCATACTACATTACTGTAACACTTGTGCCCAGATTATCCAGAATAAATGTAATTGTGTTCTTGTAATTTGAATAATTAGCGTAATGATGTGGATTTGTGTTAAGCTCTCTCCTATTTATTGGTGTTGATCTTTAGAATATTTCCTCACTATGTGGTTCCTTGGCGTTTGTGACCTACATATGTGTGTGGGACCAGAACGAGAGTTGAGTCAATTCAGCACAGTGTCGTACAGCCTGCGTCGCCGATCACTGTGCACCTCTCCCATGCCATAGCTTTATACCATACCTCGTCGATTCACTAGGATCCTCGGCCTTGTCGTTGACGCACGAGGATAGGAGGGTAGCGACCATATAAGGGAGAAGGGGGGAAGGCGTTAAGACGACGGACCAGAGGAAGAAAAGAGAGAGTGAGGGCGGAGGAAACCAGAGAAGAAGAAAGGGAGAGAGAGAGAAGGAGAGAGTGTTAGCTAGGGCGAGGAGAGCTCATTGGAGACCAGAAGAGTTCTAAAGCTGCTGGGGAAGAAGGTGAACCTGTCAGAGAGGAGAGGCGTCGCCAAGGATCGCCATTAGTGTACGCAACCCACTCTGACCTCTCTTTGAGATTTTCTCTCACAATACATGATAAATGACTTCAATTCAGTTACAAAGCATGGATATGAGTAGATTAGAGTAGAATCAGGGATGTATGTTGATTTTATAATTTTTTCATAATTTTTCAAGAGATTTTGATGAATTTTCGAGATTAAGCAACAATGATTAGAGAATGTGCTCTGTGGCTTGTGATATTTGTATCTCGAGTTATATCCAATAGTTTTTGATAAAATTTGTCTCAAAAGAAAGTAGACTTAACATGTTTGAATGTGTGCTTTTTGCAAGCTTTGTGGCTCACCGCAAGTGGGTCAACCTAAGGTCTCAACTTGGGTGAACGACTGCCATAAGGCAAAGGCCAGATTTCAGAAATTGCTTGGAACAATATACAGAAAAAGTTGGTATGCCGAATCAGGAGATTTTGGCAGACCGTTAAATTACGATCTGCCGAATCAAGACCCTAAGTCACTTCTAGAAATGGGACATTTCGACAGACTGAAGGTTTTCGATCTACCAAAAGAAGTTCTTAGACTAGTTTTTTTGAGTTTTTCGAGGAGTTAAAGTAATGCCTTATATATATGTTTTGGGCATGATTGTTTAGTAAGAATTTTTCAAGATTTATAGAAAAGTTGTTTTAGAAAAAGAATTGATTTATAAAGTGATTCATGTAATGGAAAAGGTTTAGAAAAAAGATTTTAAAGAAAGAAGCATGATTTCAGAAATAGATTTTCGAGATTTCTGTGTGGATCCACATAGAAGTAGGATAGTAGCCTTAGGGTTCATGACCCAATTGATAATAGTCACCGTCCAAAATCATGGTTACCAAGGTTAGGAATCTTGGTGAAAGAGATTGGGTTTCTCAGAAAGATTGGTATTAAACGGGTCGAGTAAGATGACCTGAGTACTCAAACACCAATGGAGCGATGGAAGAATGCATCTCTGTGCAATGAGGAAAGAAAAAGAGAAAAGATTAGTAAGTCCCGTTGGCTGAGACGGTGGTATGTTCATACGGGGACTTTCATCATGGCAGTACAGGAAGTTGAGGTTGGTGCCTCTCCGACTGCTTGTGGCCAAGTCACCTCTAATTAAGGTGGCATTAGGAAAGTGTGACCATATCGGCAGAGGGGAACCGCACTCCTACAATCGGAATTGCATGGGGACCAGTTGGGCCACGACGTATCCGACGAATCCTAGGATGGGAAGACGGCTCGAAAACACCAAAAAAAATAATATGAGGATAAGACAAGGAGTCGCCACCTAGTCTATTCAAAATGGAAAGACGAGGAAAATCGTATTGGAAAACCAAAACTCAAAATCGAATGCGAAATAATAGATGACTTATACCAAATGAATTCGACACATGGATCATTGCGAACCAAAGAAAGGGTAAGGATTCCTGTTACGTGCGGGGAACGTGTTAGGCACCTCTGTATGCCCGACGAGATGGTCTTTCTTGAAATTTCACTCGCATGTGTGGAAATGTGGGCACCTTGATGCCGATTAGTAGGGCTATGGATGATGCTAGAGAAATGAACTATATAGCTAAGGAAACATGACAAACTGAAAACTAAGTGTAATCAAAACAGGAAGCGTAAGACAAAACAAAGGTTATAAGTGTGGTGGGACCGATGGCTAAGTTGTGCTAGATTTCATCCCTAGACGATACGTGCATGAGTGACGCGTCACACGTATGCGCACTCAGAACGTGCATCCCAAAGATATCGTAGCCGTTTGCCATCATGGCCTTATCCTAGGCACACAAGAGATACAACATAAACGAGCATTAAGACGTGGGGTAAGCACATCAGGCTGGGAACTCATGCATGGACTAAGAATCAAACAAAAGCCATTTCAACAAGGAAACATCAAGTAAAATCATGGGGTGCGAGCAAATCAGATAGTAAAACCCTGCTAAAACATGCAAGAGTGACCTAACTAGGGAAGGTTAGGCTTTGGCTTGGTCGGACTTGACCCTACCCAGGCCTTGTCTGATACATGCCTGTGTGGCGCACTATTGGGGCACGCAGTTGGAACAGGAGGCCAGGTCTGCCTCCTCCTCGGAGGGCAAAGCATCACCGGACGATGAGGGTCGTCTGAGAGCTGGAGAGAACTAACATGGCTTGATGCATATGCATGAGGGTTGATAAAACGAAACGGGTTCTCCTCCCCACCTCACCATCACCGGCGTTAACGCTAGCCTCCCTTCGGCGAGCTTCCACAGGAGGTTCCAGCTTGGGGATGGCTCAACAACTCAGGAGAGCAGGAGCAGGAGGAGGGATGCTGTCTGGAAGGACCGTGCCAGGCGTTCAATGGCCGGAGCCTCGCTTCGGTGTGGGCAGATCGTCGACGAGGAGGAATGCGGGATGCAATGAAACGACTGAGAAAATCATTAGATAATGGTGCAGGAAAATCAAATTTACACCCCTAGATTATCCTCTAGTGAAGTGAGGAGGGAATGTCACCTGTTGGTGGCTGGTGGTGTGTCATCGACATTGGCAGATGGTGAGCTCCAGCGAGAGGTTAAACGGTGACTGTGGGGCTGGTGACGGTCTGAGGGCGGCTTGGGAGTGAGCGAAGGCGGGCCAGGGAGCTTGGGATGTTCGTCGGAGGGGGAAAAAGAGTGGCTGGTCGGCGTTTAAGGGTTGGGTTCAGGACTTCTCCAACGGGGTCTCCCTGGATTCTCTCCGCTCTCTTCTACACAAAATGCTTGGTGTCCTCAATGAAGGAGCTCAAGGGGGTTTTTGGTGCGTCATCTGGGGTGGTAGGTGGCTGAGGGCGTGGGTGGCTTGGTGTCAGGGATGCTAGAGAGTGGCTCGCCGGCGTGTTGTAGAGGTGGCGTGCAGCGATGGGCGACGTAGGGCATGGAAAGCTGATGGCAGGGCGTAGAAGGTCGGGAATGTTAGGCACGTCGAGGGATAAACCAACGCTCCGTGCACGACATCGCTCGTATAAGGTACGAGATCGTACGTCGAAAGCGACAAGTCAAGTGGCGCCTGTCGTGCTGCCCTGGCTTTAACACGCGCTTGGCCCGGGCTATCGGGTCGTGCATGTCATTGGGCAAAAACGCACAGGCTGGATTTTTAGGTATTGGGTTTAGCTGGATGAGTGGAGTTAAGGATAATTTGAGGTTTTAGATTGGTTTAGGTTTAAGGACTTGGTTAGGGAATTGGGGTAGGTTCGGGTCAGCTATCCAGTTACACTCTCTATCAACTTTGGTTAGAAACCGAGATGTCTATAGAAAGATTTTCAAATGATTGTATAATAGTTTTAAACTAGAATCGAGTTGAGTTTTGGTTTCTGAGTTTTAGTTAGATTCTAATAGAGATGAGAATAGTGTTTAAGAACTAGTTCCAGCCAAAGAGTTGTATTTTAGCCAAATTGAGATTTGTATTTTGGGATAGAATCTAATTCAGAGTTATCTCCAAAAAAGCATTAAAGCATGATATTTTAAAATAGAAAAAGAAAGTTTTTGAGAAAAACATGAAGATTTACTGATAGATTTCTGAAGAGATTTTGTTTCCCAAAAAACATGTTTTGTTAAGGATTTCTAGAAAGAATTTAAAAGAGTTTTATTCTAATTTTGAGAACCCAGAGTATAGTTTAGAGGTATTTTTCAGAGTATAGTTTTGATAAGTTTTCTGCCTTTTTTTAGTGAGCGCGTACTCGATAACTTAGAAGTTACTCATGCATGTTTGGTAATGTTTTGTTTTCAGGTACTCAGTTGGAGTGTAGTTCAGCCTAGTGTTCGTAGACTAGAGCTATTAGCCGCACATAGGTTTTGGGAAGTTAATTGCTTACTTTTCTTTTTAGTCTAGTTAATTTTCCAGTTAGTAGCGTAATTTCTGTTGCGCTTGTTTGGGGGCGTTACCATTGCAACGACAGAAGCCACCTTACAAGGAGCTTCTTCGTTTTGGATCCCAAAGAAACCTTAACATAGTCTACACAAGGACGTCACTAGAAGTGAGGTATATATATATCACGCTTTGACCAAATACCTCCTAAGTTTTAGTGCCCGAATCACCCAAAGGACTCAAACCTTCTAATTCTGTCAACACCTAATTCTAGAACCTTAGCCCGGTGTCTCACGATCAACTACTCAGAAGTCATATTCCCTGGATCCACTGACACAATTCTTTAACTTTTTGGTTTCTAAACCTCAACGTTAGTCTTCTTGGTCTTCCAACCTTAACCTCAGTCCTCTTGGTCTTCCAACCTCAACTTCAGTTTTCTTGACTTGCAATAAAAATAGTAGAAAACCTTTAAAACTCTATTTATCATTTTCTAAATCACATTGAAGGAAAACAATTAAAACTTCTTAAATAAAACCAAATCCACACACTAACTCAACAGGTCATAGGCGCTTATTGTACAAGGCCAAAATGTGCGGGCCATATACGTCACCGAAACGTAGCACAAATGCACCTATGTTCCAAAGCATTCTACGTCACACAGCTAAACTAAAGCACACTTCCATTCACTAGCAATCACAGAAAATAGACAAAAGACACAAAATACAATTGAACACTCATAAAAATGAATTCTCAACAACAATACCATTAATGGGAAAATCATGAACTATTATTCTCTTAGATAATATTCTCTGAGCAACAAACTTCTTCAAAAATATCACTATACTCATCCAAAAGTATCAAAGTTATGTACCATTTTAAAGATTTGGAACTCTACTTTACTATAAGACCAAATTTATAATAATCCAACCTTTAGAGTTTAAGATAAACAGGTGATAAGGAAGAAAGGTCACTTTGAACCTACAATAAATGTATCTTTAAGAAAGTCAAGTAAGAGAAATACCAAACTCAACCAAAACTAATGATAATATATACCATATTGAAGCTTATTACATCCCCTTTGTAATGATCTTAAGGCTTCTCTAAATGGGGTTGAATAGAGAATTAAGGATAATTAATAATTTAATAACTTGTTTAACAAATACAAGTAAATAATAATAAAATGAGAGTTGGAGATTAAACTACAAGCATATAAAGAAGTAGATGAGAAAAATTGAGAAAAAATAAACTTATAATGGTTGATCTCCTTAGTTTAGTTTACTCGTCAATAATTCCTTAAGAATTTCCTACTCCGATATTGATTCTAGGACAAGATCTTGCCTCTACACCTCTTGATGAAAATCTCGCAAAGGCTCCGTAAACCACATGGTTTGTCCATCTTACAACCAGAGAAGCTTATACATTTAAAGGAAATGAAGATTACAATTTTAAACTTTTTTTATCTCTCTTAATCACACAAATGAGTAAGAGAATTTTTGGTGAATAGGTAATAAATACTTGCTATGACTTAAATAAAGTGTGTGAAACTCTTCTAAAATTCTCTCAAAGTTTATGCATGAAATGTGTAGAGTGTTATTCAAAATGAGTGCTAATAGGTGGGGATTTATAGGTCAAAGAGTAGTGTTGAATGTTGGTTTAACAGCCATAAAAAGAAGTCTAACGGCTAGTCATTCGGTACACCGAATGGTATGCTAAATTAGTTATTGACTCTAAATCACTGTAAGTCTATATTTCGGTATACTAAAATCAATTTGGATGCCGAGATGCTCTCAAAAGCCATATTAAGAAGTGTAATCAATGAATGATTGAGTTTAGGGCTTTAGTTATTTTCCTAAGGCACTATAGGAGTATTTAGGAGATTATTATAAGATTTAGGCATACAACAAATTATATTTATATGAACCTTGATTACATTAGAGACTTGATTGCTTATGTACAAATGATTTGACTTAACTTGACTTGAATTACCACATAAACTCATTGTAGTCCATATCGTCTTCTTCTTTTGTCAAGATTTATAAGAACATTTTCTTGATCTATTAAGAAGGGTTAATATACACATATGTTATGTTATCATCTAAATCAAGATGAAGTTAATTTAGCAAACACTCTTTACAAATGAGACAAGTCACATGTAGTTCTAGATATTAAAACTCAAGCTACAAATAAAATAAGGTCCTAAGGTCATGAGGGCATAGATTGGGCTAAAACTCACTACTAAACAGTTCAAATTGTTGGAACATAATCATATGACAAGGCTACACATAGAATACATGACTTTAAGCATCAGGGAGTCTACTTTCTAACAAAACCAATTTCATGAGATTTAAATTACTAGGGATTCAAATTGTCAGCAAAACAATAGAGGAAGGACATTCAAAAAAATAGGAACACAACAAAAATCTACTACACAAATTCATGCATTAAGTATATCAAATGCATCTAAATTTTTTTGTATAATATACCAAATTCAAGATCTCTAATCCATCTATCCAATGCATCCAAAATCATTGAAATCCGATATCCATGATTCAAGATATAATCAAAATAAGATTACAAGGACACACAATAACTGAGTTATAACATACTACCAAATATTGAAGAATCCACCAAATTAACTTACAATCCAACAATAATACTTGAATCAAACTCTTAGATTCAAGTACTCGATAGAATTCCAACATGCAACTATGAATTAATGATTAAATCTCTAAATCTTGTTCTTTACAAGGGTGTGTATTTTGAGTCTAAAACGCACGAACCTAATTTCTTATTGACTGTTTAAGTTTGTCAAAGCTCCAATCGCGGTCTCCCTCTCTTCCGATCACGACGAACTTAAAACAATGCCTAAAGAATCAACATGTATGCACTGAAGCATGAAGGAAATCCATCCCACGAACCTCAACTTCACTTGTTGCTACACAAAAACCATGATTTATGGGAGAATCCTTCTCTTCATACGCATGCAAGGTTACACACACACACACAACCACACACACACACACACACACACACACACACTCCCTCTCTCCCTCTTTCTCTCTCTCCCTCTCTCCCTCTCTCTCTCTCTCTCTCTCCTTCCCATCTTCTTCTTAACTCATATTTCATCTCTTCTTATAGAGGGCAGTTGCTAGCCCCCTTTAGAAAAATCCTTCAAGTCCTTGAGTAGGTGATGGGTGGCAACTCATCCATTCCTCATCCTCTTGGTGCTTCATCGAAAAAGACACCACAAAGCTATTAATCTCCCAACAAATCTTCCTCAAGTTGATCGCCAAACAACTAAATGAAAACAAGCAACTTGTTGTCGAGCAACCAAACTATCATAAGCAAGTCGTTGGTGAACGACCATAAGCAAAGTCGCTATTGAATGACTACAAGTAAGCCACCACTGAATAATCGAACGACCACAAGCAACTCGTTCGCGGATGACCAAACGATCATAAGCAAGTCACTGCTGAACAATCAAATGACTACAAGCAAGTCCCAGACATGCGACTAAAATGCATCACTCAAACATGCAAGCAAAGCATGTGCGAGACAAGCAACCCCAAGATCACAAATGTTATAGTAGTATATTCATCACTTATCACCATAAAAGAATAGTAGTTCCATATTCAATTAAAAAAACCATCATCAAATTTCAAGTTTCCATGTTTTGCTATATTCAAAGTTTCCTTTTATGAGCAGATTACTCATAGATTTGGAGTTATAGGTTGGAGGAGGCTTCTTCTTCTCTTTGTTCATCTAGCTCTTGCAGAGCAATGGTTAGAGTATATCAGAGAAGGTTGAAGGAGGAAGAGGGGCTTGCAGGGCTGAGAGGGGGAGGGAGGGAGGGAGGAGGTGTAGGATGGTGGAGCTTGAAGACATAGGTCGAAGGAGTTGACATATGGTACATATGGTATTTGTACCCAAAATCTAATTTGAAGAAGGATTCCAATCCTTTATCACCTCTAGGTGGTATGTGGATATTTCGAGGATTCCAACAGAGCCCTCAAGTTTTTAATTAATTAAGATAATTATTTTAGTTGACACAAATGTCTATCCCATAATTAACAATTCCAGCTAAGGATACAAAATGGATTGAATACGATACGAATATGGATATTACTATATCTGTATTCATTTTTTAAGTATTGATATGGATACAAATGTTATCTGGATATGAAAAGTGTAAATCCATATCCATAAAAAATTGTTACGGTATGTATATTTGACGGACAGACACAAATTAAAAAAAAAAAAAAGAATAGAATAGAATACCAAGATTTTTTTTATGTCTAAAACTTAAAATATATGTAAGTGAATATACTTTACGTAACTAATCATATGAAAATCAATATATTATGACTATTATCATTAAAAGTATATATATTAAAATCAAATTAAAGAATATATCTGTGTAATATGAATAACGGATATGGATCGGTTATTATAAAATATTTAAAAAATGATATCTATATCTGACTTAGATTGGATACAGATAATACATTTCCTCTCAAAAATAAATACAAATACAGATCACACGGAATGGATATTCCTTATCCGTTTACACCCTTAATTCCAACCATACAACTCGTTTACGTTTTGACAAGTATGTTCCTTGATGTTTTATTGGTGTACAAAAATACAGATATTATACATTATAATGTAAATAGTTAAATACTAGAATGAAGCCTTGTAATGATGAATTGATGACAGTAAAAAGGACATGACTGTGAATTTCACAATAAAGATGTGGAAGAATACCAAGTATTTTTTTTTTTAAGATGTCACCATTCTAATAAAATTGTCGTCAAAGTTCAGCATTCCTCCTCCCCCTGTACATTTGACCTAGTCATATGATTACTTGGATGGACATTCACGTCAATTAAAATTTGGAACTTATGGACTTGGACAACAACACAGGGTACAACGTTAACAAACATTTGTCGTTTGCCATGGATTTGCCATCGCAAGTCTATTCGAAGTGGGCAAAGGTCAATATTGTAATTACGTATTTGCCATTCAATAAATTTTGCCCCACCACAAGATCCACTCAATCGTGTTGTATTTTATTTTTTTCTCTCCTATATATACCTATACGATTATTTACGGAGACAAATTTGACGTAGGTGTTTACATATAATGCGAATGTTGATAGCATTTTTTTTTTTTAAATAAATACGTAAGAGAAAAAAATAATCTTATAAATATATTTATTAAATATTTATAAATATATAATAAAATTTTCATTTAAATCAAATAACTTTTAACACTTGCTCTGAAAGTTTTAAAATTCAATATATTTTATTAAATTCTAACCGTTATATTTTAAATTAAAAATTAATAGTAAATATAACTCAGATTAGGATGAAACTTTAACCTATAGTAGATTATATTATAAATTAATTAATTACATAATTAGATTTTATAGAAAAAAAAACTTATAGGATCCTCCATAGACACCTTGAAGGACCATTTTCTGTTATTTATTTCCTGACTGAGAAAGCACCAAGTCCAAAGGATTTCAATGCACCGACATGATTGTAGTTTTTCTTTATAAAGTAGTCTACCATTATTTATTTACTGACAGATCGAAAGCACCAAGTTTAATGGATTTCAATGGACTAACATAATAATAGCTTTTCTTTATAAAGTAGACTACCATTTTTTATTTGCTTGATTTATATATTCTTAAACCTTTTAGGTGTGTTGACAATTTATAGTTACATACCAGGGATTAGAGGTGAGTCATTTCCAAGGTAACCAAGCAAACACTCAAATCAAATTATACTTTATTTAAGTTGTTCTTGAGAACAGTTAAGTTGATAGAAACCTTTCACCACTAATTACTTAATTAGGACATAAACTCTGTGTATTACGTATAATAATATTAAAGCGGATTTTCGGTTGTGTTTAAGTTTATTTTTTATTTCGTTAAACTCATAACACATAGCAATTTTTTTTAAAATATAATTTCAATCACAATTTAAAATATCAAATTAAAAAAAATCACATATCATAATTAATTATAAATTACATTTCACAAAATCAATTAATTTTGTTTCAAAGACAACTTATATCACCTCAGTAATTTGTTTGGGCTTGAAAAGATAAACTGAGACCAATGAAAGTTGGTTTGGTTAAAGGAAAAAAACAAAAATTATTTTCCTACACTATTTTTATAAGCTTTCTTTTCTTGTTTGCTCATACATTGAAGAACTTATAATGTCAAAAAATAGATAAAATGTTAATACAATACATTGATTTTTCTTCCTTTCTATGAAAATGAGACGATTTCAGACTTCAGTCGAATTTCTATCATTAATGGTAGCTTTCATTCTTTAATAACAATCAATTCTAAAATTAATTTCAAAGAAAAGAAAACAATCAATTCTAAAATTTGATGACTTTAGACTTTAGAGACACTAGTGACACCGCACACCAGATAATGAAATTCTCTCCGCAAGTTTTCCTCTCGACATTCCCAATCTATAATCACCATTTCAACTCTCTAAAAAACTATAACTATAAATGGACAATCCACATTTAAGGTTATGCTAGGACTTTTGCTTGAAAGGGCATCTTAGCGTCTACTTTTTATTTATGTTAGGTCAAAGTCTCAAAATTGACAATCTTAAAATGTACAAGAAAAAAAAAAACAATATAATCCATTCTTTTATTTCTTAATTAAAAAAAGAGAAGAAATGACATGGACTTTGTTTAATACCTTGCATATATATGTTGGGTTAAAATCTAATAAAATATGAGTTAATATAAAATTAATTAAAGTATTATAGGTTATTTTTTTTATTAGACTCATTGAAAGTGATATGTTTGCTTTTGGGTTGATCCTATTGACATCTTAAGTAGCGTGGGTTGATTGTGTAGAGACCATTTGACATATTTCTATTTATTGATGAATTGATTAGAAATATGTAAAAATATATATACTATAAATAGGAATTTTGGTCCCCAAATTCTACACTTTTACCTCCCATCTCTCTTATCCCATCTTGAGAAAGACAACGAACAAAGGTGTGTAGTGATTTTGAAGTCGACTCCTGTGCACATGATCAAGACATATTTTGTGATAAACATGTCATGATTTGATCTTTTTTTTTTGGTAATGGTAAGTAGTATTAGTAATAAATCCCAAGGAAAGGAACCAAGGGAATCAAGTGTCCAAAATTTCACAGAGCATAATACAGAACAAAAGAGAAGACGAAAAAAGACAATGTTTTTGCCAATAAGTACAGGCCACCCAGCAAAGCTGGTAATTTAAGTCTTGAAAACAAATCTACTGTCCCATGTCAGCAGTAGGGACAGTCTCAAGCATATTTGTGTCATCAGAAGGGTGAGGAGCATCCGTGGTACGGTTGGAGGTTTGATTCGCAGACCATGCGACGTTCATCGAAGATAATGAATTCTTCAAATCCTCCTTTTCAAACTCTGAAGTAAGAGAATCTAACCATTGCTTCATTAGTCTAATGATATCCCAAATAATAAGATAAGAAGGCTTAGAGGAAGTACAGAATATTCTGCTATTTCTTTCCTTCCAAGTTAACCAGAGGATAACTTGAAGTAAAACATACCAACCATGGTTATTTAAAGAGAATCTGAGAGCAGGTTTATGATCAAATAAGTCATGCAAACTATAATAGCCAGGGTATAACTGGGAAAGAATAAAAAAGTGCCATATCCGACTAATATACTTACAATACATGAATATATGATTATTAGATTCTATGTGTAAGTCGCAAAAAATACAATTAACAGATCCAGTCCAACCTCTTTTGACCAGATTTTCTTTAGTAAGATTCTTGTTATGAAGTACCAGCCAAGAGAAGAGTTTAACCTTTAGTGGAGCCCAGCTCTGCCAAATATGCTCAAAGAAAGTGAATCTTAGTCCACCATCATTTAAAACATTATAGCAGGACTTGACAGTAAAATAAGAAGTGGGGGAAGGCTTCCAGGAGAGGGCATCCTTCTCCTCTCTCAGGTGGATAGAGTGGATGATAGACACCAGCGAATCAAGTTGTGATTGCAAAATACGACATTCACCTAGTTTTACTTTAGAGTGATCAATCAACTTGCTAAAGTCCTCTCCAAATAACTCTCTAATGTGTTTAATAGAAGCTTTCCTCCATTTGCTAACAGAGTAGAGTTCAGGGAAAAGATGTTTCAAATTATTCCCATTCCACCAATTGTGTTCCCAAAACAAAGTATCTTCTCCATTCTACAATTGGTGTAAGGAGAAGCAATTAAGAATATTAAAATAATGTTTAAGATAGAGCCACAGAAGCAGGGTTTGGAATTTTAATAGGAGCCAAGCGGTCTTAATTGAGAGAAATTCTTGAGCATAACTGAGAATTAAATTGATTGTAGAAGTGGTTTTCTATTTCCTTCCTAATAGCCAAAGGAGATGTAATCTGTAAAGAATTGATGGTGATTGAAAGAATGCTATTATTCCGACGATGTGAGTTAACAATGCAATGAAAGAAGGAGGAGTTGGAATCGTCCTCTTTCAACCATTGAATTTTAGATTTCTGTTTCCAGAAAATCTTTTGTTCTTTTAAAAGTTCAAAGTGCTGTTCTCGCAATGCTTCTTTCTCTTTCCATGCATCATTATTAAGAAAAGAGTGCTCCGCTAAGCTATCAATACACTGTATTTGTGCTTCAATGTAGCTTAGTCTCCGACCTCTGGCCAAACTAATTGGTCCAACCCAACTTTTTAGACGTTGCTTCAGATGTTTCAACCTATAGATGAATCCTGTCAATGGGTTAGGTGTGTGGAAGAGAGCTCTCGATTCCAGCCAACAATCCTGAATGAGAGACTTACATCCATCGATTAGAAGCCAAGATCTGTAGAATCTAAATGGGGTGGGACCCCAATTCTATCTAACAATGTTTAAAACAATAGGGACATGGTCAGAAATCACTCTGGCTTTTCCAGAACATAATGAGTTGGGGAATTTAGAAGACTAAGGAGAAGAGATAAGGAAATGGCCCAGTTTGACCATCATAGGGTTTGATTGGAAATTAGACCAAGTGTAGAAACAATTGATGGGGGAGAGATCCACCAGATGTTTATCATTTATGAATTCATTGAACTTTGACATATGCGTAGATATCCTCGGGCAAGAGGAATGCTCATGGGAATATGTTATTAAGTTGAAATCTCCACCGATGACCCAGTTTTCATTAACCACTTGAGTGAGGCCATGCAATTCCTCAATGAAGTCAGACTTTAGTCTAGTTACAGAAGGGCCATAGACCCCTGTGAGCCACCACTCAAAATTGTCTTCAAAAGTAAGAAAGTATAAAGATAAGCTAAAGTTGCCCATCAGGTGTGCCTTAAGATCAAATAGTTTGCCATCCCAGCCAATCAAAATGCCTTTAGAGGCACCTGTGGAAGCAAGATAGGACCACGATGTGATCTTCCTACCCCCTAAAGCTCTAAGAGAGGCTTGAGTGTAGGACTCTTTCTTGGTTTCAGTGATAATAAGAATATCACTTTTCTGCGATCTAACTAGATTACGTACAGCACGGGATTTGGCACTGGACCCTAATCCCCTGATATTCCATGCTGCAATAATCATGGAATATTATTGAAGGACCGAGAAGGATAATCCCTCTCACTGGAGCTGCGTAGATTCCTCAGGGAAACAGGATGTTTCCCCTGGTCAAGCCTAACTTGAGAAAAGAAATTTTGTACCTCTGCCTTAATCCTAAGGGTAATACCAATTTTACCACAAAACTCTTGAAAATGCTGATAAGAATCTCATATCAAGGGGTCTGAGTCCTTATTAAGCATATTATCCAAATTTGAACCATTATCAGTAGGAAGGGAAGACGACAGAGCATCAAAATAAGCGGAACTAAATTCACAAGAAGAAGAATCTGTCGGGTTCACGTTGTTACCTAGGGCGTGGACCGGAGTTTCGGGATGGGAGGAATGCAATTCAGACGTGTTACATGACGAGTCTTTCCTCTCCATACAGTCGTATAAAGTCAATATTTTCTTGAACTTTCCCATGGAGATGTTCCTGGATCGAATTTTCGTTTGGACAAAATAGTCGTCCAATAAGGCTGGAGAGTCGAATCCCTGAGAGTTTTCCGTTCTAGCAGAAATGGAGGGAGAAGCTTTGTACCATCCTTCAGAAACAGGGGGGGTGGAAGAAACTTTGTACCATCCTTCAGACGCAGAGGGTGTGGGGGAAGCTTTGTACCATCCTTCGGAAGCAGGGGGAGTGGGGAGAATACCATCAGAGACAAGGGAGGGGGCGCTGAGTTGCGGGAGAGAGGAGGACCTTGTCCAAATATTTTTCCCTGGTCTGGAAGATTTCCCAGTCCTAGTCCCACGGCAACCCTTAGTTGTTTTGAACGACTTTCTGTTAGGAGGAGGAGCCCTCTAGGTAGGGCCAGAAGAGGGTCAAGAGGGCCAGGCTACAGGGGTGGGTTGGGTGGCAGGGGAGGGTCCACAGATATCCCAATTAGGTCTGAACTTAATAGAGTACACAATACGGCCAAAAGCATAAAAACGAGTATCAGGCAGTTCTTTCCCATGATTTATCAAAATCCGACAACGAGCGAAGCTTTGTAGTTTGGCTCGGTCGACAGTGAGGTCAACCTCCAGAAGATCGGCAAACTCAGCAACCATGAACTTAAAAATGTCCACGTTCCATAGGTGGTGGGGGATACCTTCTAATCTTACCCAGACACCCTCCTCTCTAAGAGTAAATACCGCATTAGATTGAGGAGTCCAGTGAGTAAATGAGGCGGATAATGATTGTAAAGAGGATCCGTATAGGTTGAGGGTGTCTATCTTAATCTTAGGAGATGGGAACCTAAGAAGAAATTTCCCCGGGACTGACTCCTTGACTTCCACCCCAGATGCCAGGGGCCAGTTGGAGGCTATGTGGTATTCCAAAAGTTCCTTGGTCAGCTGTGTGGAGTGGGCAGAGACAAGCGCACAACAGGAAAGAGAGAGAAGCAGATCGTAGATTGCTTCCGATGTGGGTATAATGGTTGGGTTATGAGGAGAGAGACCCACCATACTGGGGAGTGGAGAAGTAGGCTGCTTTCCTTCCTGAAAAAATTTACAGATTGTCACTGAATGAGAGGGGGAGAGACAGTGAAAACATAGTCTCGAATATCTACAGTTGCTTTTGTTGTGACCTAGAAGGCCACAGCTAAAACATCGTCTAGAGGCACGACAGAAAGTTACCAATGGAGGGCAGGGTTTCCGACGATTCACAGAGGTCCACTCCGACGATGCAGCCAAAAGTTCAGAAGCTTCGCTCCGTTGGACTGGGAAGTGGACGGAAGAGGGAGGGGAAGCAAGGGGAGCGAATCGCGAGCCAGCTAAGTGAGGGGGAGTAGGTGAATCAAGAATATCAGAACAAATCTCTGTGTCAGTCGATCGTGATAATAAATGCTCAGAGATATCACTGAAAAGGGATGTCGTGGGAGACGTAAAGGCTGCGCACGGAAACGACTGACAGTTGTCATAAGAGAGGGATGGGCGGCGCCTTAATTGCCTATTATCAGAAAATCGCTCGAAAGTCCTAACGTGCTGGGGCAAATCTGCCATTACACAGGAGTCGAGAGAAGTAATGAGTGGCGTCGAATCGACGTCAGGGTTAATGCGAGGCACATAATGAGGGTCCGTAATAACACTCCCCGAGAGAGAATCAGGAGGCAAATCCAAATTAATCAGGGACTTAGAATAATCCAACGAGATTATCAGGGTTTGGAAAGCCGTGTAATTCCACACAGAGCTCAAGGCAGACTCTACAGCTGTAGAGGGACTGACAGGGTCCCATACAGACCGCAATCCAGACGTCTCCGTCAAGGAGGCGTGAGGAGAGGTTTTCCGACAACCGCCCACCGGAGGCAACTCGCCAACCGACAATGCAGAGGGGACCGACGGATCTGAAAGAGAGGAGAAGAGCTGGAGGCAGGGGGAGTGACTGTCTGGGCCAGTGACCATTCCAAGGGAGCAGTCTCCGCCGAGGAGAGGACCTCGAGAGGGACAAGGTCACCGGAGAATTGAGTCTGGGCCAGAGTCACCGGCAGGAGCGACTTATCAGAACACCCGGAGCTATGGTTCTTGAAAAACTTAACGGAGAACGAGAGGTTGCTCCGATCAGACAAAAAGGGGGGCTATATCTAAGCTCAGATGGCAACGATCCAAACCAATAAACCATCTAAAATATAAAGCTTTAATATGCATAAAACAATCCACAGATTTTGCTAAGTTAAGGGCATGAGGGATGGTAGACGATGAATTGTCGTATACCCGCACCAACAACGAACCAGAAAAGCAGAAAAATTGGTAAGATCCACCCAAGGTAGACAGATCCTGACCGGAATGCCCTTGTCAGGGGCAAGACTTCCACAGAAGAGGGCCGTCTGCCGACGAGGGAAGATTTCCATCGCAGACAGAGGCAAGGAGGGAGGTCAGCTCCCCAACACCACTTACCTGCGAGGAAGGGGAAGTAGGCAGGGAGGAGTCGAAACCCTCAGAGGAGGAGTTCTTCCTCGATCTGCGACGCTGTTTGCGGGTTGAAGCTGAGCGAAGGACATCCTCCGCCCCCTGGAGTCTCTCCTCGATCTCAGAGGGGAAGCCGATGCCCGCAGAGGAGGTGCTTTTCCTCGATCTGCGACGGTTTATGCGGATCGGAGCCGTGCAGAAGACATTCTCCTCCTCCAGGAGCCTCTCCTTGAAGGCTTTCCAATCGAAGGAAGTGGCGTAACGAAGAAGAGCTTTTGAGCGACGGCTAGGGTTTTTAGAGCGCATGATACCACAATAGTTTCGTCTTGATTTGATCTTGAAAATAAAATTTTAATATATAAAATTCGTATGTTATTTGAATCCTATTTTTATCAAGTGACATTAGAACAATCTTGTCATTTTATCATAAAATCTTGTGTTTTTTTTATTCCAAGCATGTTGAAAATTGTTAGATTCAAATTATTTCATGAATAAACAACCTAGAAATTATGCTTTCATACACCAAAATTAAAATAAAATTTAGCATTTGAGATCTTCTCCTTGGCCTTTTTTGCCGATCTTTTGAGATGAGCATTGTTGGCGTCATTTTCGATTACGTGGTTATCACCCACTTGCTAAGATCAAATGGGATGATGCCGGCGTAAAATAAATAAATAAATGAATAAATAAGGCAACTTTTTGTAGACTGTTTACGCGTGAACAGTACGCGTAATCAATGGGTTTAAATGAGAAATGGACATTTTGCATAATTAACCTTTACATTGTTAAATATTTTGCTATTTTGCATTATTAACTTTTGCATGATTCTATTTTTACGCGAAATATTTTGCATGTAATTAGAATTATGCTAAATATTATATCTTAACTTTATTTAGTGATTGTTTAAGCATGCATTAATTAAGTATTAGTCTATGATTTATGACAACAGATAAATTGTAGTATCTGTGTTCAGATTATCTAGAATAAATGTAATTAATTTTTGTAATCTGGATAATTAACTATGTATTATAATTAGTGTTAGACTCTCTCTAATTAATTGGTTTTATCCCTGGTAATTTTCCTACTGTGTGGTATTTTGTACCGGTACATGCCACGTGTGCACATGTGGGATGGAGTGGGGCAGGATTAAGAGTTAAGTCAACTAAGCACAGTGTCACACAGCTTCCATCGCCCTTCACTATGCTTGCTACGGTGCCTAATAGCCTTCCGCCATACCTCCTTCAACGATTCGCCAAGATTTCTAGTGATGGGTGCAGATGGACGACGACAAGGGGAGTGACAGTATAAATCAGGAGATGGTGGAGGCATTGGGATCGACACACCGGAGAGAAAGAGAAAAGAACTTGGGCGAGCCAGAGAAAGAGAAAAGAGCCAGAGGGAGTGAGAAGGGAGAAGTGGGTGTCATCGGTGGAGAGAGGATCGTTGGAAACCAGAGAGGCCAGAGAGACACCGACAGGTGAGAGGAAGATCACCTGAGGAAGAGAGATTGTTGGAGATCATCGGAAGTATACGCGTTCTCGTTCTCTACTTCGTTCTAACTTTAAATGCATGATTAATGTTACGATTCTAGTTGAAAGGCATGAGAATGAGCTAATGAGTATGAAATCATGGTTTAACCACAATTCACAATCCGTTAAATAACACAAGGTATAACCAGAAGTCATTTCAATATTATTCATTTTAACATTAACAATAGGAATACAAAACAAGTCATGTTCCGGTTCATAATTTCCTACAGCAAAGACCTTTTTGTCTTTACCTATGGATACACGTTTGTTATAAAACCGAACTTCCAAGCCATTTTCATAAGAGTGCCGACTGATATAAAATTCCGCCTCATGCCAGGTGCATAAAGGACGTCTTTCAGAACCATAATGCTGTCCCCCAAGTCCAAACAATAGGTGCCAACTCCTTCCACATCTAGATAGGTATTGTTGCCCATATATATGCGTTATTCCCTATGATTGAATTCTTTAAATGATTTCAGTCCTAGTTTTGTTTTGGCAGTGTGCCTTATGGCACCAGAATCAACCCACCATTCATTTGAATTTGGAGTAACAACATTGTTACACTCTACAATGCCGACAAAAAACTTTCTTGTTCTTCGCATTTTGTTCCGAGATCTTGCCTTTATTTCCATCCTTTTTCAGATAGTTTGCCCTATAATGACCAAATTGGCCACAAGCATGACAAGAACCTCGTGGTTTCTTTCCTAGACTTGGTTTGGCTTATAATTGTTCTTTCTTTTATTATTCCTAGGCTTCTGAAATGCGGCATTTGCTTCTTCCAGATTGGATTCATAACGTTTCCGGCTAGTCATTATTTCCTGTTCCGTACTCAACCTAGCTGGCAATTCAGAAAGTTGAAGTGGAGTTGACCTAAGAGATGTGGTTACCATATCAAAATTATGTGGTAAGCTATTTAATATTGTAGTTATTTGCAGTCTTTCTGGTATGGGCATTCCTGCAGTAGCTAAGTCCTTTGTCATGACAATCATGTTATTAACATGTTCCACTACATTTTGTTCCTTCGACATTTTCCAAGAGTTATACTTTTGAAAAAGAAGCTGAGTGTTCATCTCAGATTTTTTGTCATATTTCTCTTTCAAAGCATTCCACAGTGTGTAAGTAGTAGTGTAAATTTCGAAACATTTAATTAAACTATTCTCTATAAATATGAACATAAAACTTTTGGCTTTCTTATCTTCATTTTTCCATTTCCTAACTTCAATTTCAGAAATGTTATTTCCTCCTAGAGGATTAGATTCAATTACATGTTCCAAATTGTCATATTCCAATGCATGTTTTATTTTCTTATGCCACATCTCATAGTTAACCCCATTCAATTTCTCAATTTTTGTCATTTCCGTTGAGAACAATTTGCTAGCCATTTAGCTACAATAAAAAAATTTTCCAAATTTAAAATTTTGTTTCTCAACAAAAATTTAAATTACTAACAAGAAATTAAATTCCAGAAAATTATTAAATTTTATAATAACTTTCAAAATAAATTTCTACTAGAAAATAAATTCTAGAAATTTATATAATTTCAAAATTAACAATTTGATGATCTAACAATGTTTTAATTTCAGAAATTAAATAAAATTCCAATTTCCCAACTTAAATCATGCAAGTACTATTTAAAACAAGCAAAGATTTTTTTTTTATAGATTTCCAACAACAACATATATATTTTTTTATTAATAACAATATCATTGTTAATACCTCCACCGACGATCGAAAAGGGGTAAGTGGGAGAGGCTAGGGCACGGGCGGAAGGGCTCAGGCGTTCCGGTGCTGCGGTGCGTGGGAAGTGATTTCCGGTGGAGCGGCGCGTGAGGTGCGACGCGGGCTTTAGAGGGTGCGTGCGTGGAGCTTTTAGGGTCGACGGCAGTGGCGGGTGCACGATCTCGAGTGGCAACGCGTGCAGGTGGGAAGTTTCGGTGATTCGCGGCGTCCAGGAAGCGACAGCGTGCAACGGCGGTGGGCGAGCAGCAGCGTTGGGTGACGGTGCACGCGGGGAGCTTGTGGGGGTTGCGGAGCTCGTGCGGCGTGCAGAACAGGGGCGGGGTGCTCGCGGGGGTTGCAGAGCTCGTGCGGCGTGCAGAACAAAGGCGATCTGTTGTTGGGCACGTGGTCGACCGTGCAGAACAGGGGCGGGGTGGCGACAGAACACGGGCGGAGGGGCTTCCGATAGTGTGCGGATAGGCAGTCCGGAGGCGCGACGATGGTCTTCTGGCTCTGATACCACTGATGGAAAAACCATCGACAGTGAAGAGAATTCCGGCGATGGATTTAAGGCTCCGGCGTGTGGTGAGTAGGAGAAGACCCTTTTTCTTATATTAAACCTTTTGGTCTCGTCCTCTATTTATAGGGAACCTTCACCATTCCTCCGCCCCTCCTCCAATGGCTCCCCCAAGTCGTTAGAATTCTGACCATTAAGGCCTTGTAACCGTCGGAGTAAATCCGACCTTCAATGACTTTGATTTTCAGTCATTATAGCCATAAATGGGTGAAACGGTCGTCTGTTTCACCACCCTTCATTACAAATGGTCTTCAATGACCATTACTCACATAGAATTGGAATTCTAAATCTAGAAGTTGAAAGTTTGGTATTTGATTTTTTTTCTTAAAATTTAATATTTTATTATTTGGTTGGTAGGAATGTGAATTCTTGGAGTTAGATTTTTTCCTCGAAGTCTTTGATTCACATTTATTGTTCAAATTCTACTTAGTGTCATTAGAAATATGGTGGAATTGGGAGGAGTTAGTTTTCCTTCAAAATATCAATTTCATAAATATCTTTTCCTCCATATTAGCAACGTAAGTTCACCCAAATACTTTGAATTATAAATCAAATTCGAAAAATTCAAAATTTTACTAACTAAACACCAAAAATTTTAATTCTAAGAATAGTACTAAACATAAAATATTCAACTCCTACATTTAGAATTTCAACTCCACTTGCAATTACGTTTCTTATAAGCTAAATAAAGCCTTAATGAAATTAGTATTCTCATGTTTTTGAGAAATATAAACTCCTTCCGATCCCATTTCCTTTTAGTCAAACGGATAGAATTTGGCTACTAAAAGAGAATCTAACGACTACTAAAAGAGAATCAAACACATAATTTAGGAGAAATTCCTCTTAAGTCCATTTAATTCCTCCCAACTTCTTTAAATGAAATTTGCTTGATTTGTCGCAATTGAGAGGAATAAATGGAAATTAGTAGGAATTCCTTTTAAATCTAGTGTTTGATTCACTTTTGGTAGTCAAATTCTATAATTTTGACCAAAAATACGAAGGACTTGGAAAGAATTATTATCCTACGAAATGTACGGAAATACCAATTACATTACCTTATTTTCCTCCACGTGAGAAAGACAAGTTCACTATAAATATTTAGAGAAGAAATAATTCCAAGAATTCAAAATACCATCAACCAAATACCAAAATTTAAATTTAAAGAATAAAATCAAACACCGAACTTTCAACTCCTGTATTTACAACTCTAATTCTAAGAATTCTAGCTCCACTTGCAATTGCAATCCATACAAATCAAACAAAGTGTAAAATAAGATTGATTGTTTTTTATAACAACTTAGATTGAATTTCTCTCTTGAGTTATAAAAAAAACATAGTTTTTGGAAAATTATTTTACTCAACTCTATTACTATTAAAAAAATCCACCAATAATCTATGACCCACGGGATTCGAATCCTCTGTTACGAAGAGACAATACATCCAACTCAACTCAAGTACGAGTAGACATGGAAAACGGATCGGTCCGGACCCAATCCGGCCAGACCGATCGGCCCGCGGGGGCCCGCCGGATAGGCCCAATCCGGTCCGCACTGTGCACGGGAAATGACCGTCGGTCTGTGGGCCTGGATGCCCGTTTTCCATGTCTAAGTACGAGTAGATAATAAATCCAACTATACTATGATTAATATATTATTATTGAAAAAATGATGCCTTCTTGCCATGGTATTAGAAAAAAAAAACTACTAACAACTATGATTAAAAAGGGATTTCCACGTAATTAAATCCCCACAGTTGATTAATTCCCATGGAACAGGTATCTAATAAAAACACAACAAAACATAAAAAAAGAAGGAGGAAAACAAATAAAAAATAGTCAGCAGTTACTGCTCGGTGCCGGTAAATACTGGTGGGTTGGACTGAGGTAGACTTGCAGATCCCAACTCAAAAGCCAGATTTCTCTCTCCTCAACTTCCAGCGAACAACACGACACCAGCAAACAAGTAAAGAACTCAATACTCTTCTCCTTCCTCGTCTCCTCTCCATTCCCGCCAGATCCCGGGAAGACCACAGCGCAGCCAGTTGAGCAGCATGGATCCGTCGGGATGCGCGCCGGTGGTGGTGGGTGGTTTGTGATTGGCGGAGGCGGCGGGTGGTCGGAAGATGGCCCCTGAGGTGCCGCCTGGGGGTGAGGGAGGAGGTGGATGGGTGGGGTACAAGGGGATGTCGTCGGACAACGTCAAAGGTCTGATCTTGGCGCTTTCGTCCAGCATCTTTATTGGTGCCAGTTTTATTGTCAAGAAAAAGGGGTTGAAGAAGGCGGGTGCGTCTGGTGTTAGGGCAGGTAATTTGTTGTTTGGATTTTGTTCAGTTTAGTGATGGAAGTTCTGGGTTTGGTTTTAGTTGGAGATCTGGGATGTAACTTGGCACGTTCCATTTCCTCGCCCCCCCCACCCCCCATCTTATTTCCTTTAAAGAAGAAAAGGATAAAACAGTGTTCTTTTGTGTTGGGTTGAGTTTTTTTTTTTTATGTTGAATGGAGTTTTTGGTTTCTGAATTGTGGTGTTTGGTTGGAATCCCTTCACCGAAATTTGGGAAGAATAAAGTGTAGTATGCTAGATCTCAGCATCGTTTCCCGGATGAAGTGGTTAGCTACAACGGCATCTATGTTATGCTGGGATGAGGTAGTCAGGATATAGCACAAGTGGGTTGGTAGTAGTTATGCAATTGGTCGCTTTTAATGACATATGGATCCATGGCGTGGGTTAGAGTTGGATTATTGGTCTGTGCAGCGTGTAGAAGGACAACTTTCCCACTAGTGGCACAATCTTGGACTTTCTCTTGTGTCAGGAGAATGAACACGAATGTAAAATAACAACTAATCAATTATTTTCCTAGATAAAGAATAAGTATACTAAAAAATCCCCCAGTTATAGAAGTTCTGATGTCAGGGTGTCAAGTATTGGCTTGGGTTTCAAGGTCTAATTTGATTTGATAAACAAACTAGTTAGCCATGCTTATGTGGAATGATCTATAGATAGGTGCACCTCATAGCTTATGCAATTTTCTTCTTTAAGAAATTGTTGGAATTTTCCATTGACAATTTTGATGCAGCACTAATAGATATTACAGAAAAGATATCTCCATACATTAACTTCAAGCATGTGTTCCTCCACCAGGGATGCTAGTACTGGCTGTGCGGTTAATGCATATCACTTTGTCTATTTTGGTGCAGATTTGTTTGATACTGGGCAAGAATGCAACCTTAGAAAATCCTTTATGAGTTTTTACAACAAAATTTATCATAATTGTGCCTTTTATCAAATTCTTTTATTGTTGATATTTTTCTACCATCTAGTTGCCTTCCTTCTATCCTCACGTCACTGAGAGCTTTAGTAATTTCAGGATGCCTTGTATTGTAGAAGTGATGTATCAATTTTTTCACAACAGGAGTTGGTGGCTATTCTTACCTGTATGAACCTCTCTGGTGGGCAGGCATGATAACAAGTGAGATTTCTTATTCAAATTACTTTGTTACTGCAAGTTACACCTAGAATTTTCTTGTTTGTCGTGTATAATAATTGGTACTTTAAACTTTAAAGTGTAAGCCTTTATCTTTGTACTGGAATTCTAGGGTATCCATATTGTAACTTCATTTTTAGCTTCTATGGTTTTCTAAGGTTTCTCACGATCATTTTTATGAAAACATTAGTTAGTTCTTAATGCTTAGAAAACCTATTAGTGCGGATTTACAGATAATGATTCAAAAAACATCTATTGGTTTCAACAGTGATTATTGGGGAAGTTGCTAATTTTGCCGCATATGCATTTGCTCCAGCCATTCTTGTTACACCTCTTGGTGCTCTCAGCATAATCATCAGGTAGGAATTAAGGCAATACCTCTTTCTTGATATTTTGTTTCTAGCATTTTTTGCATTTCTGATATTCGTTGTCTGGCAGTGCTGCACTCGCCCATGCCATTCTTCAGGAGAAACTGCACGTTTTTGGTATTCTAGGCTGTGTTCTATGTGTTGTTGGTTCCATCACGATTGTTCTTCATGCTCCTCAAGAGCGTGAGATTAACTCTGTAACGCAAGTGTGGGATCTTGCTACTGAACCAGGTAAATAAAAAAAATCCGTCGGATACAAAATTTTGTAACTATATTGGCTTATATTTTAACCACATTTTGACTTCAAATCAATGAAACATTTTTGCTTTTGCAGCATTTGTCTTTTATGCTGCTATAGTTATGGTGGCAGTTTTTATGCTCATATTCCATTACGTTCCACTGTATGGACAAACACATATTATGGTATATATTGGAATTTGCTCCCTTGTAGGTTCTTTATCGGTAGGTGCTTTCCTTCGGTATTTCACAGCCACTCTTTTGTTCAAATTTCCTTAGTATTGTATTTCATGTCTTCCAATGATACAAACATGTATATCCTGGCAGGTCATGAGTGTTAAGGCACTAGGAATTGCTCTGAAGCTGACATTTTCTGGGATAAATCAATTAATATATCCTCAAACTTGGGCCTTCACTATCATCGTGGGAACATGTATAGTTACTCAAATGAACTATTTAAACAAGGTGAGTGAACATTATTTGCTCTATTATTTGTTTTTTTTTTTTACCTCTGGCCTTAGAGGCAAATTATAGTGCTTCTAGTATTATGTAATTATCTTTATGCTAAATTGTATGATAATGTGATCCCATCAGCTTTCGTCATTTATATGCAATTAACTTTACTTTTTGTTCAGCCAAGTTTCCTTTCCAGTATGTTACTGTAAATTTTGTTTTTGGCAAAAGCTACCTTTATAAACAGTAAATTCGTATATCACTGTTAAATTTTAGTGAACTGGATCTGGTGATGGAAAGCCAATTCTTTGATTATTGACATGGATTCAATTTTCTTGGTTGATTTCTTTTCCCTACTGGGATGAAATTAATTTGGATTGTTGTGTATGTACATACAGTAGTTTTCATTCTCCTAGTGCTTCATTTCGTTAGGTTTTGCTAGATTTTAGAGTGTTTTTCTATATTTATCTAATATCAAGTTTTTTTCTTTTACAATTATCTAATTTGTGTTATTTTTTCTAAATGAAATCCATTTTCAATAATTGGATTTCTTTGTCATGTTCCATTGGGTGTTTGTGGCTCAACAATTCATTTATTTTTTTTGATTTATTTTTTCCCACTGCAGGCACTAGACACTTTCAACACTGCAGTTGTGTCACCTATATATTATGTGATGTTTACGTCATTAACTATTTTGGCAAGTGTGATTATGTTCAAGGTAACTTATCTTGACAAAACAACATTTTTTTTTTTTGGTGTATGGTTGCTCTCGCTGAATTTTCTTATCCTATTAGGGAGGTATGGTTGTAGGAAAAAAATTGACAAGTAAATCCACTACTCAAGGCTTTATATATTAATGCTTTTATCATTTAAATCAGGATTGGGATGGGCAGGATCCAACCCAGATTGTAACGGAGATGTGTGGATTTGTGACAATCCTTTCTGGCACATTCCTTCTTCACAAGACTAAGGATATGGCCAATGGTATTTTTCCTCTTTCCCCCCCTTTTTTTTGCATCGTTATATCTGACTTATGTGTAAATCATTCCTTTGCCAACGGCCATTTGCTTCCAGTCGTGTTTAGAAATGTGCTGCTTGCGGTACAGGGTCAGTCCTACTTCCGAAGTATGCCAATGAGGATGGTTTTGAATCTGAAGGAATGCCTTTAAGACGTCAAGAATCGTTCAGATCTTGATGGATTTCATCCTCTCTTCCCTTGCTACCGCTCTTACATGCATTGAAGATACCATCCGATAACCCTCACTGTAGTCATATACATATATATATTTATGTATATGTATATGTATATTGTTTCTTTTAGATCGAAAGAATACATCTTCTCAATCCTTGATGAAGGGTCCAATCTCCTTGGATTCAAGTTCGTATACATGATGAGAGTTATTATTTTGTAGAAAAACATCACATTTTAGTTGAATCAATTGGCATAAAAAGCACTATTTGCTGCAAATTAAGAGATTTTACCAAGCATATTTTTTTCAAATCATTCCATAATATAGTCAAAGAATTTGATGATACTCAACTCCATTCGAATGATCAATGGATTGACATTTAGAGGAGAAGAAAAGGCAAAATGACATGCTTTGACAGGCTATAGTAAAAAAGAAAATTTACCATGAAATTTTGATTTTGACCATATCAAACAAATGTCTGTAGGCCAATCTGGCTCGTGGGCCGTGGCTCATAAGTTTAGATAGGGTTTGGTTGGTTTGGGCTCATTTTGTCGTTTAGTTTGACTAAAAATTAAATCAAGCTTAAAAATGTTAGCACATTTATATAACAGGAAATGGTTTGTGTAGGTGTCTATAGGAAAATTTTCCTGTAGGCACCTTATTTGTTTTAATTTTCTCTTTTTTAAAATAAAATCTAATTATATAATTAGTTAATCTATAATATAATCTAATATGTGTTAAGGTTTCATCCTATTCTGAGTTATATTCACCGTTAAATTTTAATCTAAAATTTAAGGGTTAAAATTTGACAAAATATGTTGAAATTTAAGGCCTTTAGATTAGAGGTTAATGGTTGTTTGATTTAAATGAAAATTTCACTATGTATTTATGGATA